>JAWWEY010000045.1:12310608-12345330 GCA_035582745.1 Loriotus luctuosus
CCCGGCCGCGCCGCCGCAGCCCCGGCTCCGCGCCCGCTGCCCCGGGGGAGCCGCCGCTGCTGCTGCCGCTGCTGCTGGCGCGGGCGGGGGCGATGCGGCGGGGGCGGCCGTGATTGCGGGGACCCCCCTTCCCCTGCCCTGCCCTCCCCGGCGGGCGCCGGCCCCGCCGCCGGACGGAGCGGCGCGGCGCGGAGCGGGCGGGGAGCGGGGGGAGTGGTTACGGGCTCCGGCGCGACACCCCCGGCCCCCCCGCCCCGCTCAGCCGCCCCTCTCCAAATAAATCAGCACCATGACTACTTCTGGGCATGGAACAAAGAGGATGCTCTCCCGGGGCCCCGCGCTGCTCCTGGCGCCGCTGCTGCTCCTGTGCCGAGGTAACCCCGGTCCCGCGGCCGCGACCCCGCCACTGTGCTCCTGTTTGTCTGCTTTGGTTGTTGTGTTCGTTTTGGTGTTTGTTTTTAACTATTTGTGTTTATTTCATAGCTGCCCCCTCCCCTGTTTTATTTACGGCCGTTTCCCCATCCCAGCCCTCCCTCCCCCGGCTCCCCCCGGCGCTCCGCGCAGTACTGCGGGTGCAGCGCGCTCCGGGCTCCGTCTCTGGGGCGCACCAAGAAGTCCCCATCCAGCTCTGCTGTCCCCTGTTCCCACGCGTGTCGAGGGCTCCCGGCCCCCTGCGCGAAGGCTGCCCGCCTGCTTCGGCCACTGCCAGCGCGTTGGTGCCGATTTGGGGGGAAAAATAGGAAAAGTTTGGTCTTGCCGGAGCTCTGGGGGATGGAGAAGGCTCGTGGGGTTTCCCATGGGGCGGCCGACCCCCGTTCCTCCCTGATGCTCTTCGCTCTTTCTGGCTGTCTGTGGGGGGGGGTGGGGGGAAAGATGTTCAGGAATGAAACCCCTTCGGTTTACGAAATACTTGTGCAACCTTTTTGCGCTGAATTCCGAGAAGGACGGGTTTCGCTGGGCTGGCGGGGAGCGGGGTCTGGCCCTTGACTGGGTTCAGGTGGGATTCCCTCATCACGGCCAGCTGCGAGGCAGCGCGCCCGGGCACGGAGTGAGGCTGGGAGATGCTCTTCCTCTGTTATTTTCTTTTTGTTGTTTTTATTCCTCCCCCCCCCAGCCGGACTTGGGAGCAGCGTTTCGGGTCCCAGGTACGGGTGTTTGCTGGGGAAGGGCTCAGCAGAGCGCTGCCCCCGGGAAAGTCTTTAGCAGGACTTCATTCTGGGGACGTTCTCCTCTGCGTGCTCCCGTGAGCTCCCTCGCAGATGCTGCTCCCAATAAAGAGGGGCTGTTAAAAGCAAATTAATTAAGGCGCATCGGTGCTGAAGTTGCTCGGGGATTCGTTTGCGCTTACTGCTTTTCTCGGGACGGTGCTCGCGTTTGGCCGTAGCATGGAGCTTGGGCTGCTGGGGAAACTTCGCGGGAGGTTTAGGAATACGCCTAAATGTAAGGATTTTAGGTGGAAAAGGAGCGTTCCATGGGAGGGGTGACAGCAGTAGCTGTTGCGAAGGGCACAGTGAAGGCTTTGTGGTGGGGATGTGTTTTAGGAAAGGTTCCTACAGGAAGAGCAGGAACGATTTGCCAGGAAGGAGGCATCAACCTTGGGGACACACAGAGGATGGACAGCAGGGAGTCCTTGCCCTGCTCACCCCAAAAAGCACCGCTTGTCCCTGCCCTCCATCCCCCTCCTTGGCTGGGCTGTGAGCAGCCACGGCGGCACCTGGGGATCCTGCTGAGCAGGACACGGGGCCTGGGCTGCAGGGTTTGGGGTGCAGATCGTGGGGACTGGGGCACCGAGCACAGGGCGCAGGGCATGGGCTGCCTGTGGGTCAGCACTGCCCGTGGAATGGTGGCTTTCTGTGGCGACTGCCATGCCCTGTGCTCCGTGCAGCTCTTCTTTTATCGAGGAGAGAGTTGGGCGCAGCAAAGGAGCAGGTTTCTGGTTTTTGTGGTTTTTAAAAATCTTTTTTATTTATTGCTTTGACATATTAATGCTAATCTTTTCCCTCCTCCCGTCTCCTCCTGTGTGGGTAGCTACCATGGTGAGATTGGGCTGTGGGTGTAATTCTTCCAGCGCTCTGAGTGCTTAAACATATGGAAACCCACTTTGAAACAGTTTGTGGCTGCAAACCTACCGACGTATCCATCCATCCATCCATCCATCCATCGCTCTCCGCCGCTCTGAGCCCTCCCCGCTCAGTGTGCGCGTCAGGAGCTCGCAGTGCGCTCAGCTCGAGCTGTGAATAACGAGCGCGTTCCCCGTCCGCGCCTCTCTCCTCTCTCGGCCGGAGCATCCTCCTGCTTCCCCAGCGGAGCCCTGCTCCACCCCTGCGGGCCGCAGCCGTGGCTGTGCGGGCAGAGGGGCTCTGGGATCAGGGGACAGCTCCTCAGAGGGAGGCGAGCGGCGGCAGAGCCCGGGAACGCCTCCCTCCGGGGCTGTGCCGGTCGTCTGCAGCTCGCTGGAATCCGAGGCGGTTTTCTCCTCTGGATTACAGGGGTTAACGAACCGCATCTCGGTTTGGGTTGTTGCAGACGGGAGAGACACCTGCATGAGTCATGCCGCGGTGCTGCCATCTCCGCAAAGCTCCCAGCTCCTACAGACGCTCGCGTTGGGCTCTTGCCATTTTTCTCTATTTATTTGCCTTCACTCCCTCCCTTCCCCCTTGCCGGGCCCGGCTCTGGGCAGGCTGCGTTGCGGGGACCGGCGATGCACCAGGCTGAGTTTCTGCAGCCTCTTCCAAGCGGGTGGCATTTGTTCGCCTGTCAGGCAGGTTCCCTAAATAGCTTTGTGCAGGTCCAATTAAGAGATCAGTGCGCTGCCCCGGCTCTCGGGCTGCTGGCGCGCTCGGCTGCGAGCAGAGGGTGTGCGTGTGTGCTTGGCAGCCGAGGGCCGCTCACGCTGAGCTCGAGGATGTCTCTGGCTGGCAGCAGGCCCCCGTTCGTTGCTGGCATCCAGGCAGGGTTTTGGCCGCCTTCCTCGCTGGCGGCGGCGGAGCTGTCTCCGAGGTTATATGAATAGGTATCCTGTGAGCGAGCTGGATGAGTTACCTGAATGTTTTGTTTTCCTGCCCGGTGCTGTGTCACCGGCTCGCTCCGCTGCCCCGCACCCCGGAGCGGGTGCGGGACCGCGGGGCAGGGCAGGGACGGGGCGTGCGGAGCTCATTGAACGCGCTCCTGCAGCCCCTGTGCGATGATGCGCTCGGGCTGCTGTCAGCTGTGCATGAGGAAGGACCCGCGATCGCTTTTAGACTCTGGCTCCAGGGGGGCGTGGGTGGAGAGACATTATGCTTATTTTATTATGTGTCCCTGTATCACTCTACCTAATATGGAGACACTTTTTATTCAGAGGCTCTTTAGGAACAGAAATGAAAGACCTGCGTTATCTACTGTACAATAGATTTGCAGATCACGATCGTACAAACTGTTGAAATGTAGGTTATTTTCCCCAGATTAGTGCAGATCTCAACATTTTATACAATGACTGTTCAAACTCATGTGAAGTGGGGGATAGTGGGCTGGGGGGAGAAGTCTGAAGTTATTATAATGCCTTTTGCTCCAGCATCCATTAGAGCAGAATATTTTAGATACCCTGATTTTACTTCCCATCAGCATAAATCTAGACCAGCTGCTCTGAAGTCAGTGGAGCTACTCTGGATTTATGCATTGCTGCTGCGATCTCATTGGGCTCTCTGGGAATGCAGGAGGCAACTGTGGGACTTACCCTGCACAGCATTTTTCAATTCAAACTGTCCTGTCACTGCTGCTGCAGCCTCCTTTGTGAGTTTGAAATGGGGAAGTCTCACTGGTTTTGGGTTTTGATTATTTTCTTCAATACGTGCGGCTTGGTCACAGAACTCTGTTCACTGACTCTGGCTGATCAATAGAGGCTTTTGTGGTTTGAATACCAAAATAGTTACATTAAAATATAAAAATCAATTAAATGCAATTAATTTGCTGTATTTTATTGCTTGGAATGATAGTCACTCCCAGCCCTATTATCTCTGTGTTTAAAGCAGCTCAGTGTTGTGAGGAAGGTATGAGCCCAGGAGCAGCTGCAGGAGGTCAGAGCAGAGGGCTGCCAAGGCTGGGACACGGTTTGTGCCTCAGGAAGGATTTTTTGGATGAAGGATGCATTCCTGAGCCAGAGATGGCTCCATTTATTTAATTGCTGTGTTGGGTTTGCCATCATGGATTTGGTTGCTCTTGGAACCCAGGCAGCAGTTTGGAAGGCACAGTCCCTGCCTGGGCAAGGACTCCCTTGTTTCAAAGAGCCTGGAGAGAGGAGTCTGTGCTCCATGGAGGTGCACAGGGATTTGGGTTACACAGGGATTTGGGCTGTGCAGGGTTTGCCCATTGGTGCCAGTGGGATGGAGATTCCACCCTGCTGACCCCACTGGATTGGGGTCCTCCTGCCCTTCTCCATAGCTCCTCAGAAATGTGTTTTGCAGCCAGACTGCTCAGGGACCCTGTGCTGGCTGTGTCCCTTTGCTGAAAGGAGGAGGAAGGGGTGCCATTACTCGTGATGTTGGGTTGTGGCAGCTCATGCTGCTTGTCCTGACCTTGGTGGTTGATACCAAGCACAGGTTTTGCTGTGATGGAGAGATGGCTTCACCAAGCCCTGTGTCCTGTGGAGGTGGCTGCAGACCTGTCCTGTCTCAGAGGAGCAATGGGGAGCTGGCAGCCCCCTAAGTCCTGTGTGAAGCCAGCAAAACCAAGGTCTTCTGTCCTTAAGAAACCTCCTGGTGAAGGAGAAGCCACCCCACCAAAATAGATACTGTCAGCTCAACAAATTTAATTCACTGATCTTGATTCCCCACTCTCTCCTTGCCTGAATATAACTGATGTTAGTTAATGACAGGGGTGACTTGGTTTGTTGGCACAGCTTTAGCTCTCAGCCCTGTTGGTGGCTCACTGATGTGCTGGCACGGGGCGCTTGCCCAACTGTCAGATCCTCTCCATGAAGTGCCACGGAGGCTGTGCAGTGTGAGTTACCACGTGCTGCTCTAGGTGTCGTGGAAGATGCTTTGATTTCGTGCTGTCAGGAGTTCCCAGCTGGCATTTCAGGGGAAGCAGTTCCCACGTGAAGATGGGCAGGCAGAAATTACAAAGCAAAGAGGTCCCTGGAGACAACTTACAGGGAGGATGGGGATTGCTTGGTGTCTGGCTTTCCCTGGGTATTCCCACTGCCCTCTGTGACGTACAGGGCTGTGATGGAAGTAAAGCCAGTGCTGCTGGAGTGTGTGTGTGGGTGAGCTCCTTGTGAAAGGGCTTTGTGTTTGGGCAGCACCTCACACAATCAGCTTTAGTCTCGGGTGCAAGGTAAATATTCATGTTTTTTCCACGCTTCCCAAAAATTCTCTTGCAACACACTTTGAGCTCTCTACATAAATGTTTGTCTCTGACAGCATTCAGAAAGCTTCATGAATTTATGATGTGCTCCAGATTCAAGCGCACTTTTTCCCTTTTATCTTCTTCCTTCTTTTTCTCCCCAAAACCACTCTTTCCTCCCAAATTTTGATGATGAAATGGCAGGAGGAATGCATATTTCAGCTGGCTACTGAGAGGCAATGTAAACACCATCTTTCATGGAAAATCAGTTTGTTCAAGTTCAAAAGCAGCCCAGCCTCTCCACTTGATCAATTTCCCTGTCATAGGAGATGATTTTAAAAGTGGTGATTATGTCCTATCTTGTCTCTTGCAACTTCAGGCAAGGAGAGAAAATGAAGTGTAGCATTTGATTTTAACTCTGTTTTTTTCCCGATTTTTTTTTTGGTGATGGTGATAGTCAGAGAGCAAGCAAAGGGGTGCCCTGAGGGGTGAGGGATACCAGAACAGAGGAGTTTCCACGAGGCTGCCGTCTGCTGAGTAAACTAATTGGAAACTGCATGTAAACCAGCTCTGCTCATCTCACCGTGCCTGCACCAGCTGGCCCTCAGGAGCTGCTCTGCCCCATCCCTTCCCCTGCAGTGGCAGGAAATGGGCTTTTAGGGACAAAGCTGCTAAATCCTGGGCGGAGGGTGCTCGGTGCTCTGTGGTTGTGTGGCCACATCCTCGTGCCTTGGGATGGTGCTGCCATCTGCTTAAAGGCTGTGCAAAAATCACAGGTCAGGTTATGGGGAGGGATGGTGTGAAACCACCCGTGTTGGGCAGCTCTAGCTTGGCATTGGTGATGGAAAGAGTTGATGGAAGAAACTCCACTGATGCAATTCAAACTGGGGCTAAATGGAGAAGCAGAGATCAAATGCTCATTCTGGGCAAGCCCAGGGGCTCAGCAGGCTCCAGAAATGGTGTTTGCAGCCTGTGGGATGTGTGGGAGGTGGTGCCTCTGGCCAAGCAGCTGCCCCTGTGCTGAGCCCATTTATCCACACATACAATGCTGGGAGAGTTTAGTTTTGGGCTGAGGGAGCCCTGGGGGGAGCCAGCCCGAGGAGAAAAAGCATTTCTGCCAGAGAGGGGAGAAATGTCATCCTCATTACCCCAGAAATAAAATCCTTCAGAAGGATTGAGAGGTGCATGTATCTTTGGGTTTTTTGTTTAGCTTGTATGGAAACATTTCAAAAACAGATGGCAGAGCAGAGATTTATTTCCCGTTAAGTGCAGAGGGCTGGTGCACAGGACCTTATCTGCTTGTGGGCCCTGTAATAAACCTGCCAGCAGGTGATTTAAATCCAGTTTTTCTGATTGGGAGAGTAGTGAAAGGAACAGGGTTTATGTTACTTAGGAATTTTATGGCCAATGTTAGACTTTTAAGATGCAGGAATGATGAGGGCATGGCTCTGTAGCACCAGACACGTTCATTTCTTTAATAAAGGTTCTTCCCTGAGTCAGAAAAATGAACCATTTTCCATTATTTAGCAGCTGAGCTGCCGTTGCTGTTTGCATGAGTGACAGACGCAGCTACTTTATATCTCAGTTTAGGAGATGTTGTCAATTAGCCACAGCTTTTGCTCAGCAGCAAGACTCTTGCCACAATGGGGAAGGAGGGCTGTCTAATGGATGCTGCAGCTCTTGAAACAAACATTCATGTTGCAGCTTCAAAAAAGGATGAAATTCACACCAAAAATAAGACCCTGTGCCCTAAAAGGGAGCCCTTGAGCAGATGGAGCAGGGCTCTATGCAATAAACAGTAATTAGAAACTCAGCAAAGAGCTGGTAGATGCTGACTGGTCTTGGTACCCAGATTTCTGGTTGAGAAAGGAGAAATCTAAGATGAGTTTTGGAAGGAGCTGGTCTGGATGTGTGAGTGGGGCAAGGCCCTGGCCAGTGTGAGCACCTGGTGAGGTGAAAGACAACAGCCACAGGCCCCCAGTGCCTCTGTCCCTGACCCTGTGGGGCCACAGCAGTGTGCAATGTCACTGGGGCACCCAGAGGGCTGGGGGAGGAGCAGGGACTGACAGCACAAGGTCTGACTGTCCTTCACTGAGTGCAGAGAGCACACAACACGCACACAGTGGAACAGGCTTTTAAAAGGTTGCAGCAGAGGCACCCCAAGAGGATGGTAAGAGCTTTCTAGAAGCAGCAGAGCTCTTTCAGGGCAAGCTCAAAGGCCAGTGTGCCTCAGCCTCTCCAAATCATGGGAATTAGAGCTGGAAAAGTTGGCAAATAAACTGCCTTTCCCATCTCTGGAGGTTGGGTACAGCCTGTTCCTGAGCAGGGCTGGTTTTCAGCCATGCAGGGCTTCTGCTGCTTCCCTTGGCAGAGCTCTGCAGCCCAGCAGAGCTCTCCTGTGTTCTGCCTACAGTTCTCCTTCTCTGCTTCATTCCATCGTTTATTGGATGACCTGAGCTCCCAACCCTCCATCCTACCACCCATCCAAAGCCAAACCCAGGCAAATCCATTCAATGGGGACAAGTGGTGAAACAGGGAGTGGGAAATGCTCAAGGAAAGGAGCTGGGTCTGGCATGTAAATAGCCAGCATGTAAATGCATTTACAGCTGGAGGTTATTTGGAGAAGAGAGGGCAAGGACTTGAAACACACGTGGTGATGAGCCATAGATTATGCTCTGAAAACACTCAGAAGGCAGTTCCAGTGGCACTATCTAATTCATCTCCCACTAAGACATTCTGCTCCAAGGTGTTGGGAAATAATGGAGTAGCTTAGATACTAACATTATTAAATCCTCATCTCTGACAGCTATGAGAATTAATATACAAAGGTTTCTTCCACTTTTTTTTTAATGCAGCACAGTTACTCATTTCAGGTCTTCTGCTAAGGAGTAGCCCACTGAAAGTTATCAGCAAGAATATTGGTGCAAAAAGGCTCAACTCCATTAAAGAGGAGAAAGAAGAGATAAACAGAAGATAGCACAAATTTTATTGCAGTTGAGACATTTTTTTTTCCTTTCAAATATAAATCATTTGTCATTCTTTCACCTCTAGATCTCAAAGGGCTTTAGAGAAAAAAGTGAAGCCATTGTCTGTCCTCTGCATCATGCCCATGAGGTGCCCTGGGGCAGTAGCCCAAAGCCAGTGCTCTCTCTGAGGGCTCTCTGTCTGCCCCAGCACTGGCATTACTTGGTTCTTCTGCTGTGTTTGATTTGCACCAGCCCATTACAATTTTTATGGGAAGTCATAAGCAGAAAGGAAGAGATGGAATCGTTGTTCTTTATTGCTGAAATCAAAGACAGCCCTACAGAGGAGAGCCCAGATGGTGGTGCCCATCTCATCACCTCCCTGGTGTGATGAAGCTGGACAGGCCATGAGGATTGGGGGATTTCCAGGGACTGCACTGAGGAGCTGTTCTCCAGACATGCCCTTTTAAACCCCAAATGTCCACGTTGTGCACCTTATTTCACTTACTAGTGTCATAATGAGATTACTGGAGTCTGCTGCAAGCCCTGGGGGACAAGTATCAGCTCCTGGGTACAGCTTCAGCTGTGTCTTCTTGAGGTGTCCTGCTCATCCAGAGTTAAAGCACCTCCCTCCCTTTCTAGGGAGCCCAACACATTGAATGTGGGAGAAGGCTTGATTGCATTTAACCACATGGGGAAAGCCAAAGGGCAGTCACAGCTTTGGTTCCTGCACCAACCAGCAAACCCTCAGAAGGTTCCCCAAGGTGCCCTGGGCCCTCTGTCCCCTCCTCAAAGGGCTGAGAGCTGGAGCAGCCCCAGCTCTAACACATATCAGCCAAAATGTTCCTCCCTTAGGTGTGTGGAATCTGGGAATTGTTATAGCAGATTCCAGTCTGTGGGACTTCATCATCTGGGTTATTATCTCCAAAATGCAGTTCTCTCCCTCAGTGGCAGTCTCCTATTGAAAACACTCTCTTCCAGCAGGGCACTTGCATTTATTTACTGCACAGCTTCTCCCATTAGTATAATCATTACTCCTTGGACTGGGTTTGAATTCAGAGCATCCCACTGTGGTACTTAAAGAATTAATTACAGTGATGAAAGAATTCCTCTAAAGACTTCTATGAATTGGTCTGGTTGAAGTGTTTTAGCTTTGCTTCAATTGGTGCAGCTCTTGTCAAAGGATGGTGAGAAAATGCATGGGTCAGTGATTTAGATGAGGCAAATTACGTTAGAAAAATTGATTTGATTTAGAAAGTGAGCTTTCAGATCACAGGGAATTGCCTGCTTCTTTCTCTGCCGTGCTGATTCTCCCTGAAGATGAGCAGAGGCAGATAATTCAGGGTTAAAGTAAGTGGCTCTTGTAAAAGGTTTGTCAGAGAGTGAGGAGAGATGGGCTGACACACATCTTTAGATAAACCATTATTGACCCATATATTGCTATCTGTGCATCAGCTGGAGTTACAGACGGATGGGAATGCTTATAAACACACTCAGGCTGTTCACGTGGCTTGCTAAAGAATTGAATCCTTGTTTTTAGGTTTGGCTTTTCTTTTTTTCTCCCCAGGAATGGTTTTCCCATGGAGCATACCTTCAGAACTGGCACCAGTCTGGGAATGTGTGCTGTGTGGCTGCTTCAGCCAGCTCTGCATTGCCTGGCTCTGTGCTTAGTCATTCCTGGGGCTGGCAGTTTGCTTTTCCCGAGCTTTTTCACTTCCTCGGATCAAACTGAGCGTTTCCTCCTTCTGTCCCTTGTCTTCATCTTAAAGGGGCTGCGGTCCCTGGGCTGCAGTGGGGTGATGCCCAATGGGTCAGGCGGTGTCCCCTCGGGGGATTGCTCCTAAAAAGCACCTTCTGAACGAGCAGTTCCCTTCCCTGCACGCTCAGGGGTTTCTTCTGAGCTCTCCTCCCGGCCAGCTCTGTGCTGCCCCTGGGAGTGGTGGGCTGTGAGTGCAGAGGCTGCTGGCCAGGGACCCACATTGCTCCCACCATTCCTGAGTTGCTCTGAGCGGGCTCTCCGTGCTTGTCAGGGAAGCAGGGATGGAGCCTGGCAGCGTTTCAGTTTGCACTTTGTAAAATTTGTCTTTAAAAAAAAAAAAAGTTAAGGAGATGACTTTTGCCTAGCAATGCTTTTTGTTTCTTTCTCACCTTGCAGAACCCTCTACATTGCAGATTGTTTGCTGGAATGCTGAGAGACCTCATTTTTGGTCTGTCTAGCACTGGTGGTATTTGTCTCCATAGCTTCAGCACCAGCAGCTTCCTTGGCATGGAAATGCAGGAGTGGGCTCTGCTGTGCCTGTGCCATTCCCTCTCCCCAGGGTGGGCACGAGAGGGGTGCAGAGCCCCAGTGGCACCCAGTGGGATGCAGCCTTTGGCTGGCAAAGGGTTGTGTGCACCTTTCTGTGCTTGCAGAGAGCCTTTTGCATAGCCCAGCCTCAGGCTGGGAAGTGAGATGACAAGTGCAAGGAGAGAAATGATGCTGGGGAGAGCTGGAACGGAGCCTCCCGCCAGCAACTGAATTCAAGGCTGCAAAAAGAAGTTGCAAAAGTAGCAATCCATCTGTCCACTTAGTGGGAGAAGCCTAAGATCATTTCACAGTAATCAGCCCCCTGGTGTTCAAAAAAAACCCAACCAAAAATACTGCAGGTTTTTGCTTTACTGTGGCAAAATCCAAAGCAAATTAATGTTCTCAGAGGCTGTGAGGCTTTCCCCCCACCTCTTTTTGACAAGCAGGGACTGTATCAAGTTAAAAATAACACAAGAAACAATAGGATATCTTTGGTTTTTTAGATAACCATATTTTTGCCATATATTTCAGAGATTTTCTGTCCTCACTGAAACTCTGTGGTTAATTACCAGCAGAGTTATTGGCAAGTGGGTGTTTTTGTGCAGGGTCAGTTGGGTGGTGAGCAGGGTCACCATCACTTGGCATGTTCCCAAGGTGATGCATTGGGCAGATGCACTGCCATGCTACAGCTCCTTGGCTCTATCAGCATCTCCAATAAAAGCCACAATATTCAGGCATTTTAATTTGGCTGTAAAAACTTGCTCTGGGCACTACAAAGTTCGGGAGTGTTTGTTTATTTATTTATTGTAATCTTATTTTATTCTTCCTTTCCCTTTGACTGTGAGGGCATAGAGGAAACAGATTCCAAAGATGCCTCTTGATTCTTGCTTATGTGAATTGAGAAGCATTGAGTTGGAGGAAGATCACTGATTTCTGCCTCTGTGTGTGGAGACATTCATTCAGATTAAAGGAGAGATTTGAACATGCCAAGCTTGAAGGTGGCCATAAGGAACCCTTCTTACAAGACACTACTGGAGAAAGATGTTCAGGGTGGGTGTTTCCTCATGCCAGGTGTGGGTGGCACACCCCTGAAGGATGTCCCTGCTGTCCCCAGAGGCTGCAGCCACCTTTGGCTTTGGGGGTGGCTGGGGCTGTGGGAAGCAGAACTGACCTGAGCACACGAGTGAGGCACAGCAGGGACCAGAGCTGCTGAAATGCAGCAGCTGCTTTGCTGCTGCACAACAATTTGTAATTAAAACACAACTTTCCATCCTGATTAGGTTAAGCGTTTAAATTCATTTGCAACTTTTTCCCCCCCTGTATTGTGTAATTAGCAACATATGACGCTTGCATTAGCTGAGTTAAAAGTTATAATGATTAATTTGCACATCAAAGCCTCCCCATGAATCAACTGGTGCAAAGCACCGGAGAGAGCTCCAGTGCCCACATGAACACAGCCCTGCCTGCTCCAGGGACACCACGGAGGCTCCAGGAGCTGGTTCCTGGTGTTTCAGTCCTTCTGCAAGGCAGCAGTGTCCCTGTGCCCCGAGTCCCTCCATAAATGACACTGGGATCAGGATGTGGCCATGCCTTTCTTATCTCTAAGCTGGGTTGATGCATCCTGAAGCGCCTGACTGACCATGCACCTGGGAGCACTTCAAAGTCCTGGCATGAAATTATGGGTGGTTTTTGTGGATATGAGCATTGCTCTAAAATGTTCTGGCCAAATTCTGGTTGTTTTTACCCAGGTTAGTCTTTGATTATGAGTTTTGCCTGAAAGATTTGTAGGTCAGATTGGAGCTCTAACTAGTAAAGAACCTTGTTCAAGCAAGCCAAAACCAACAAGAAAACTACTATAAGCTAATTATAAAGAATATCTTCTTTCTTTCTTATCTAGTCATAATATTGTCTTTCTTTCCACCTTCTGCTGAGCTGTGAAAATATTCTGCAAAATGATATTTTTGAGTAGATGGAAAAGTACACCCCTGTCAACAATATTTTTCTATTGTTCATCAGAGACAGGCTTCATAACAGAAGAGATCCGTGCTGGAAAAGTACATCAGCTGCAAACAGTTTATTCAAAGTCAGCTCAAATAGCAGGGAAGGTTTTTGAGTTCCTGCTCCAGCTGAAGTTGAAATGCAGAATGCAGCTTCTAATATTTCAGAGACATGAATGGTGCAGGTCATAGTAATGTATTGCTATTTTCACAAAAGATAGGTTTTCTGTTAAAGCTTCCAGTGGAAAAAGGTCTGGAGGAGTTAAAATATTTACCTGCTGTTTGAGTTCCTGTATGAGGGTGCCATCTCCTTGCCCAGGGCACTGTGGGTGAGTGGAAAATGAGTTCCCACCTTTTTTGGTCCCTGTACCTGTGTGTGTGTCCATGCACATGGGAGCACTGACGTTGAGTTGGTGGGGTGTTAAATGTTTCACTTATCCAACCATCAATTTCAATTGAATTTCATAAGCCATTAAAGTTCTCTGCTGCTTTCCTTGCTCTTCCAGTCATGTGAGCTGCAGCCATTTAGCTGTGGGTCCTGAGGCATGATTGCTCTGTGGAGCAGCAAAAGTAAATTGGTTCCTGATGTAAAATCTTTATATATATATATATATGTAATTTTTTTTCTTTTTTGATCTCTCTAAGTCACTGTGAGTGGTGTTACAGTGTTGGGCTGATGATGGGAATCTTCAAGCTTGGCTTTTTCTGGTCCAGTTCTGGATCCCTCCCACGGCATCTTTTAAAAAGCTTTTGTGCCTGGCTTGAATGGCAAAAACTTATAGGGGTAGAGTTGGGGTTTTTTTGTGTTGTTGTTTACATATTTATCTTTAGAATCATGGTGCAAAGATTGGACTGGGGTTTTGGGTTTTCTCCCTGTAGAAATGTTTATGAGGTTGATAGTTATTTGGATCAAAAGAGATCTTTTGGTAGTCCTCTGACTTTGATTCAGTACTGGCAGTGAAACAAATAATGAAAAAGCAATCATTTCCCCTTCTCCCACTTTTATTCTCAGGATAAATGAATGGTTAAGATCTCTGTGCTCAAAAATAATTGCTCGTGGCTCTTAGAAAAAATGAAAATCCATAACACTCACCCTTTAAATGGATTATTTGATCTTTCCTGTTGGTTTGTGTTTTGCACCGTTGAGTGTCTTTGCTGCCAGTCTGAGGCTAAACTGGACAAAGTTGATGTGCAGGCTTTGCAGGTTGAGTCTGGGGGAAGGAAAACTGGATAAGGAATTTTACTGCTTTGGAAAGCAGGTCCCAGGGTGGGAGTTGAGCAGTGGGGATCAAGCAGGCTCTTGCTGCCAAGGTCCACTGGTAGAACTGTTTTGCGCAGTATAAAGTTAAAGAATTTGACAGAATACAGAATGAATGGGAAAAAAGAGTATCTTTAACTTGCCATGTGATTTAAAAGTAGCTCAAACATCAATAAATCAAAGTGTGTGTGAGTGACTGCTGGAACCTGCTGGGCAGTTCTCAGCGTGCTCCTCCTCCAGCTGCCTGGGTTGATGAACAGATGGAGGTGTCCACCAGTGCTTTGCCAGGCTTTCTCTTCTTTTCTCTCCTTGCTTTCATGGCAGTGCATGTGAGGATGAGCTGCCATATTTTACATCTTCCCTCCCAGCAGCCAAAGGGTGCTGAGTGACCGAGGATCCCCAGGACTGTGCACTGCACCTTCCTGGAGCTTTAACCTCCCAGCTTTTCCAGCAAAGCCAGGCATAAAAGATTAGGCTGGACCTGTATTCTTTGTTTGGGGATAACTGCAGCAGTTCCTCTTTTTGTTTTTAAATCCTGCTAATTGGTGCTCTCAGCCTCAGCTCCAGCTTAATGAAGGCTGCTGTCTGGGAATCATCACAAACAGTTATGGAAATGCATTTAAATGCTTAAATCTGTTGTACTTTTCTCTTTATGGGCTTATTCCTTCAAAAAGCATAACTATGCCCAGGGTCCCTCCCTGCCCAGGATTATTTCTCTCCATGAGCCCTGTGGTGGGACTCTGGCACCTCTGCAGCACAGAGGGTACACAGGAGGTTTGTGCCAAGGCAGGGAGGGAGCCCTTGTGCTGAGGGAGCAGCATTTTCAGTCTGTTTGCTCCAGATGGGGCCTTTGGATGCTGGGCACGAGAACTGAGAGAGCATCCAGCTTCCCTCCTGCCAGGGGAGGAGAGCACCCTGCTCCCCTGACCTGCACAAACACCATTGGCTCAACCCAGTCAAATGAACAGAGCTGCTGTGGCTGCACTGCTCGTGTCCCTCTGTCTGGCAGTCAGTGCCTGTCTGTCCTTCTGCTCCTTATGGTGAGAATCCTACAGTTGCACAGAGGCAGAGAAGGTTTAAGCTAAAAGGAAAAGGTCACAGGGTGGGTTTTCCCATCATGGCTATGGTTGTAGCCACACATTCTCCAGCTCTGGAGAGGTGTGAGCAGCTGGTCCTGGGAGGGATTTGCACAAGGGTTTGTGGTTTCTCCAGAGGAAAGGGAGCAGAATGCAGTAAAACAAGGCCTGTGTTAAAGAACAATATGGAGCATTGTTTATTTGTGCTCTGGTTAGAGGGAGATGCAAGTGGTCTAATTCCTGTATTTTAAGAGCAACCTTCAGCCCATGTGATGGACAGGGAAGATGAGAAGAGACTGCTACAAGCCAAAAGCAGCAAACCCATGAAGCAGAGCCTGAGACAGCTTTAAAGCTATGAACATAATTACCCGAGGAGTCTGCCAAGGAACCAGATGCTGTAAATGAAAGAATAACTTCCATGGCTTGGCATCTGTCTGTGATCCAGGGAGAGGAGGAGAAGCAGGGAACTGCATGCAGGGCTGGGAAATGGTTCCTCCAGTTGCAAAATGAGTACCTTCAAAAAGATTTAGTCTGTAGTTGCATTTTTGTATGGAGGGGAGTGAACCTGTTGGAAAGGAGAGGAGAGAGGTCAATGTGCTTGTCTTGTGGGCAGTTTGACCATGTTCTGCAGGTTGGATGTCAGTGTTATGTGGTTGGTTGGCTTCTGGGAAGATCTGGATTCTGTGGCAGCTTAAGCAGGTGGTGATAAATGAGGAAGATGTGACTGGGCTGAATTCTGAACCTTGTGGGACCTGTTTGTGCCCAGAACCCTACAGAGCACTCTGTTTTCTATGCATGGATGAGCTCAGTTGATATTTAAAATAAGTGGCTGCATGTGACTTGTTTGAGGTCAGGTCACTCTTTGCAGTGCTCTAGTTTTGAAAACCAAACTAGGAAGTTCCTGCTATTTCTCTCCCCGATTTATTTCTACAATTACTGTTAAAATAATTGCAGTCCTAGCAAAGGTAAACAGCTGGGTTCAACATAATCAGTACATAAACAATATCCATCATTTACATGGTATGAAACCTCTGCCACACAACATGTTCCTCAGGCTGTATCTTATGGGAAAAATAGAAAACCCTTATGGGAAGGGGAACAGAAAATCAGCTGGGGTCCTCATGGATTGAGTGCATGTGGATATCAGCAGCAGTGCAATCTCCTTTCTGCTTGTGCGGGAGCCAAACACCCCAGCAAAAGGTGCTGGTGACAGAGCTGCACTTGGGGCATCTTCAGAGCCAAGTGAGTGGTGCTTCCTGGGGTGCAGAAACAGAACTTGCCTCTCCCAGCTGGGAAATAAAGGCAAGGAGCAGTGATGAGAGCTTATAGGGGAAGTTCATGTGGTCTCAGGCCAGGAGAGCAATGTTTTTCAAGCCAGGAAGAGGAAGAAGAGCTTTGCTCATGGGTTAGAGATTTTTTTACTGTTTTAATAACCTTATTTTTTACTCTTATTTGGCTCTAATCAGTAGAAAATATGTTCAATATGCACCTTGGGTGCACAGGATGGGATGGACATGGGAGTGTGATGGAGAGCTTGGGACTGGGGGACATCACCAGCATCCCAAGGAGCCTGGCAGGGAGCAGGGAGGAACCTGGGGGTGAACTCAGCTGCTGCCTCTGCACACTTAAAACCTGCTCTATGTGCATCCTTGTTTGTAAGCAGCTGTGCTTATTTTGCCTCAAAATAACAAACCTTTTTTGCAAATAGGAGTTAGGGGCAGGCCTCTGTATTGCTGCAGCTTGGGGACACAGTCATGTGCAAGTCAGAGAGCCACATCATGTTGAGTGCTGAATGACTCTGCTTATTAATATAATAAACCAGAGGAACACTGCCATGACAGTCTCTGCAGCAAGAATCCAGGGGGTCATTTTAACCAAAGCACATTAAATCTTCCTGTCTCCTGAAAATTGCACCCTGGAGGTATGGACTGGAGGGTAGGAGGGGTAGGAACATTTAACAAGGGTTTGCAGGAGTTTTTATGCACATCATGGTCTCCAGGACAGTGTTCTTCTGTCTGGGGTTTTATATCTTCCCATCTCTGTAGTTAAGTTCCTCAGACATAGAAGGAAAACATTCTCTCTTTTATTTTCTTCTCCCTTCATTCTCTGTTTTCAAGATGAAATTTTCTGTGCTGTAGCACTGATACAAGACCTTTTCTTCAGATGTGCTATATGAGAACATGCTGTCATCCTTTCTGAAAGCTGTGAAGTGTGTGCATGTATATTCTGTATAGGCACACACTGTACAGAGATACATGTGTGTATACATAGGGGGTTTTCCCCTCTCTCTCAGATAAAATGGGCTTTTCTCGTGTCTTTAACAAAATCTGAGTGTTGTTAGCTGATGGAAGATAAAATTCTCATCAGGGTACCCTGATGGGCTCACAGCTGTATCTGCAGGGATTGATTCAAGGGCACTCCTCCCCTGCACCCCTGGCTGGCATTTTGGTCACTGGCTGCATGGGTAGGTTCACCAGACCCCTGGAGAAGACCTGCTGTGGGTTAGTGGGTTAGTTAATGGCCACAGCCCAGCTGCCTCTGTGAGAGCCCACAGAGAGACTTCTGTGGCCTCAGATGGCCCCAAGATCAGGGCTGCCTGCTGGGAGGGAGGTTAAAGCAGAAAGCCAGGGTTCTCAGAGACAGCAAGGTGAGGGGAGTCCCTGCTGATCCCCTCGAGGTATTTTGTGCTCTCTGTCTGCCAAATGCAGAGCACACTGGGCTGGTCCTTGTTGCTTTGCTTGGGAGCGCAGCAGCTCAGAGCACAGGATGTGTCTCCCCTTTGCCACCCTCTGGTGAAAAATGTGCCCACATCTCCCTGGATTTCCTGTGTGCAGGCTTGACACACAAGCAGCTTTCCCTTCTCTTTTTCTAATCATGGAGAGGGCTCAGCACATTGTCTGAAATAGCTTTTTTGCCTCAACAGGGAGGTTCCTTGAGGCTGTAATTGACTCTTTCTTTCAAGCAATGGCATTTTACCTGGGAAAGCAGCCAGTTGGTATTTTCAACACAGCAGAATTCTGCCTTGCTTTGAAAGGAGCTGGTTCCAGATCCTCCTTGGGTTTTTTTCCCCTTAGGATGATGTCATTTTACTTTGTGCACTCTCTGCCATGCTGTACAGTCTCTCCAGCTCCTTGGGAAACACTTCCATTAGACAGGCACTTAATTTTATAGGAGCAGCACCTGCAGGACCAACAGGTGAATAATCTGGAGTCCTCAGCTGCATTATGGGCAACCAAAATGTCCTTTAAGTGACCCTGAAAGGAAGGCTGAATTGTTAGTGATGGTTTTTTCTTTTCCATGAAGAATCATAGCATGAAATGTGTGATAACACAATTGAAAGTGAAGAAGATGCTGGATATGGGCAAGAAAACTGAAGAGACCAGGAGAGAAAGATTTCCAAAGCAGAAACAAACTGTTCTTCATTCTTAGTTTTCGTGCCAATTTAACGTATTCATGAAAATTGCCTCAATTTAACTTCAGGGGAGAAAAGAAGCTACGGGGTTGCTGTAGCTAAAAGGCTGCATCCTGTTTTAGTAAGTTTGCTATACTTTAGATTTTTGTCTAGAGGGGCTCTTTTTATGGTACTTCCTACCAGCAGCTCTCCACACCTGTTTATTTTTAAAAAGCACTCTGCAGGCTGCAGGAAAAGGATGCTAAGCACAGTTATCCCTGTTCTGCAGGTAGAGGGAACTGGCAGAGGTGTGCAGTAACTTTGGTCTGTGCCAGAGCCAGGAAAACAGATGAGCCTTTAGCTCCTGAATCCTGCACAACCCTGCCTGGGGGTCATCCTGCAGTGTGTGACTGGGGCAGGAGGTGCTGGGCTGAGCTGGTCATCCTGCTCAGCTCAGCCTTGTTTTATGTTCCTGTCCTTGAGTTCCCCTGTGTGACAAGAGTGAAAGCAGTGGTGAATATTTTGGACTATGTACCCTTGTATAGCAGAGGATGAAACCTTGATAGACTTGGCTGCTTGTCTGGTCTCTCTTACAAGTTAAGTAATCTGGGGCTGAATCTTCCCCCTCCTCTGGGCATTGGTTTTCCCCTCTAGTGTTTTCCCTCCTCTTTCTTCCTGCATTGTTCCTTTGGGGTTTAAGAAGCTCTTCATGGCTTTGCATGATGGAACTGGCAAGTTCTGCTCAGCTCCTCAAGGCACAAACAAATGCTCTGTGAGCCTGCCATGCTGCTGCTGTTGGTGTTTCCTCTGCAAGGTCTGTGCAGCCACCCAGCAAAGCAGAGCTGGTCCCTGCCCTCTCTCCAGGACAGCCTTGGGCCCACAGGGGTGGGACATTGCTGGCATCTGGAGTGAGAGACTTTGCTCATCCAGCAGCACCACCTCTGCCCATCCACCCCCAGCAGCTACAGAAAGTGGCCACAGAGGCACAAACCTGATTTGTTTTCTAGGAGGTTTTGATGCATGAAATGCAGGGACAGTGTTTCCCTCCTGGTACCTGCAAGAACACGATGCTCTGCAATAAATTAGCAATGCTGCCCTGCCTTCTGCTTAGGAAAGGGCTTTAAGGTGGTTTTTTTGTGCTGTGCCTCTTGTGACAAGCTGGAGACTGTAGTTTCTGGGTGTTCTATATCCTTCTCAACATTTAAAAAAATATAAATCCTTAAGAAAAAGAATAATGCACTTTCAAAATTTTGTCACTTCCTTCATGCAATGTGGCCTTGTTGGAGTGATCAAGGTACAGGCACAGATCCTGCAGCGTGCTTAGGCAGGGGCACCAAAGTTTGCAGAACATGGGTTGTAGATTTTAAGGTCTTTCAGTCCAAAGTTAGATCTTTTCATCTCTGCAAATGTTTCTGATGTTGTATAGGGACTGTCTTTGAGGTTTACCAGCAGTTGACATCATCACACACTTCCATTTAAAGCAAAATCAGAGTGCCTCTTTTATATCTCATAGAGAATTAAGAAAGCCTTCTTCACAGCACTGCAGACAAATTGAGATTGACAGTTATTAGTTGATGGTCTAACTGCTCTGACAGGGTTTGATGCAGAGGGATTTTCAGTGATTGACTCTGAGCCATGCCTTGTGCCTGTTCCACAGAGATGCTGAATCCCCTCTGTCCCTGCTGACCATTTGTTTGGTCCCCACTGGGCCTCTCTGGCTCCTGGGCAGTGAAGGTGCTGATAACTGACCAAAGTGGGCAGGTTGCCCAGCAGAAACCTCCTGTTTGCAGCAGATGCTGAAAAGGGGACAGAGAAGATGTTTTTCCTCCATGGCCTTGTTTGGGGCTATTTGGAGACACTACAGAAATGGAAGGATTATGTCATTCACATTGCAAGTCACTTTTAGCAATTATCAGCAGGAATTTAGCACCTAATCTGTGTCTAACAAATCAGAATTAAATCTTTAATTGAAGATTAAAGGACTTCATGTGAGAAGTAGCTAAATATTGAACAACCTGTTCACCTGCTATTGCTTGGGTGTTCAGTGTCTCTCCTGTGTGAGGCAAGAGCTGCAGGTCACAGCTCCCTTTATCCCAGTGTGAGCAGCATCTGTGTGGATAAGGGTTTGGGCAGCAAGGCTGCCCCATCTGCAAGCACAGCTCACACCCCCAGCACTGCTCCAGAGCCCTGGCTGTCACTGCAGCCCTCAAACACGATGCTTTTTGTTTGTCACAGCTGTCAGGGCCTCTGTCAATCTCTGGTGCTGTTAATCCATCCCAAGTGAATCCTGAGCAAACCTCTCTGGTAGCTGGGAGAAATTTACTCTCTGCTTGATACTTAGCAGCAAAAAGACAGGAAAAGCAATTATTGATCACAAATGAGTGGGGCTGCGCCCAAGCTCTCTGATTCCCAGGCTGCT
The DNA here is from genome assembly GCA_035582745.1 of Loriotus luctuosus. Classification (NCBI taxonomy): domain Eukaryota; kingdom Metazoa; phylum Chordata; class Aves; order Passeriformes; family Thraupidae; genus Loriotus; species Loriotus luctuosus. The sequence continues at coordinate 12,331,322 of JAWWEY010000045.1, forward strand.
TTTTGGGTCTATTTCTGGGCACGATAAGCCTTGCATTGAAATCAGCCAACACCATCCACTGCTTCCTGCTCTGGAGGACTGGGAGTTAAATTTCCTTAACTCACATAGCAAAAGCAGAGCCCTTGTTTATTTTGCATGCCATTATTGGTGCTGCTCCTCGTGGCAGTGTTGGGATTGCTGTTGGAATGTCTCTGCCCTGGGAGCAGGAGCAGGGATGGGCACGCAGGGATGGGTACACAGGGATTTTTGCTGAGCAGCCCAGCGGGAGCGCTGTGTTCCCGCGCTGTCCCTGTCACACACCCGGCCCCCTTTGTGCTCACGGCTCCCGATCCCGCAGCCCCATCGATGCCATCGATCCGGGGAGATTGCAGCCATCTGGAGTTAAGCAGGAAATGGCACTGCCTGTTGCTGGTGGCACAGGATTGCTCCTCCCGGGGAATTGATGCTCATGGCTATTGATTGGAAAGCACTTTGCATTGCACTGAATGTCAGTCTAGTTAGTTCATAAATTTATGGATGCCATTCTGCATTTGCCACAAACTTTCCTGCTTTCTGGCATTTTTTTCAGGAGAGTCTGAAAAAAATGGCAACGTGATCTGAACAAATGGAGGTATGGGAGTAAGAGCCTAGCTTTCTAATTTGCATTTATTCTGTGTCTTGAAGAGCAGTGTTCAGCTACCTCTGCTTTCTAATTTTGCCTTTTGACATGGTGTGAAGCTCAGGGAGACTCATTAGATGTTGATATAATGACATTGGTAAAATATTGGTATTTGGAAATGATTGTCAGATAACTTTCATTTTCCATGCACAAGTGCACAGTAAACACACACATTTATCTAATACTTTGGAGACAGCTTTAGTCTTTCAGATATACACTGGGTAATTGAAAACAAATGTTAGCTTCTCTTTAATAGTGCTCCACACTAGTCACAGTGCAGTGTGACCGAGTTCTCATTTTAGTATTCTTCAGAGACATTTGAAGTATGCAGCTTCTTAAATCCGAGCTGACTTGGAGCTCACTGTAAAATGCATTATTGCAGCTGTTGGAGGAGAGTCTGTCGTGTTTGCTCCTCCAGGTAATGCCTGACCTGTCTGAATTGCCCTCCTTGCAGCTGACCAACTTTCTGGGCTGAAATTTGGTAAAAACTTCAGCAGAGGTTCTCATGTGGCACTTCACAGCTTCTCCACGTGGCCACAGGGTCTGGCTGCCCCAGCAGGGTCCCCATGGGCCACACTCCCTGCAGCAGGCACTGCTCTGTGCCTGAGGGGCTGCCCTGCCCTGGGAGCCAGGCTGGAGCTGCTGTGCCAGCACTGATCCTGCACACCGCGTCCCCAGGGGCTCCAGGCGGGCTCTCAGCAGTTTTGTTTGGGAACACGACTCCAGAGGCAGCTTGGCCTGGCTCTGCAGTGAGGATCCATCCCTGGCTCGTGCCCCATGGCTTTTCACAGGTAGCCAAAGACAGCAGTGCCTTTTGCTTCCCCTTGTATATTGGATTTGGGCTGGGGATGCTGAGGAGGAGCGTGCCACGTGTGGGATGGATCTTGTCTGACAATTAGTCATCCTGAAGGGTGGTTTGGTTCTCTGCTCAGTCGCTGCAGGGAGTGGGCTGCTTCAGAAGCAATTTGTCCTGCTTTGACCCCAGTGTCTGTGCACAGGGGAGCAGGATCTCTGGTCCTGCTGGGTGGAGAGGGGCAGCCTGGCCTTGCTCTGGACAGGGATTTCCACCCCAGCAGTGCCCTCAGCCAGCCCTGGAGCAGAGGAATATCCTCCTCCCCTGCCATGTCAGCATGGGGATTTTCTCAGGTGGGAAGGGACCCTCAAACTCTGCTGAGTGGCCACCACAATCCTCTCCAAAGCACAACAGGTTTGCTCTTGGCAGAATAAACCACTGCTGAAGAATGGAACTAATGAAGAGATTTGAAGTGCATTTATCCTTTGAAAAGTGAGTCTAAATATAGTGCTGTGGAGTTCAATATCTCTCTTCAAGACTTTTAGATCAAATGTACCTATTCTGAGACTTCTACATTTTTCCTTTTTTTTTTTCTTTTTTTTTTTTTGGTTTTTTTGTCTGTAAACCCAATGGCCTACCCTGGGAATTTAAATTCCAGTTGAGGTCCTTTGGACTCATGAATCACTTCCAGTCACAAAGGCACTGTAGTGCACTTGGGACGTGGTAATTATGTTCATGTTCAGCAGGGCAAAGTAGAGCCCAGCTCACCTCCCCCCTGTTGTAGCAGCTTTTGGTGCTGTCTGGGGGATAGTAGTAATAGTAGTAGTAGTAATAATAAGAATAATAAAAGGGCTGCCACGAAAGCCAGGGAATCTGACTCAATGCACACAGGCAAGAGAGGCTGGGGAAGCAGCAGCCCTTCCCAAGTGCTCCCCTGCCAAGTCTTTACAGCCCTCAGCCTTTTTTTGGATGAGCTGGGGCCATGATCAAGCAGTGGCTTCTTTTGTGAGACAGCTATATCCAGAAAGGCCATTCTCATACACTGAATAAAAATGGAAATTCGTCCCCAAACATCCACATTCATTTGTAAAACAGTTAAGAAATGAAAACTGTCAACACCTGAGACTGAGAGCCCATCTGGCCCCCTGAAAGAGCTCAATTTTCCCTTTGCTGATCTGGGCCAGGTATATAAATGTGGTCGACAAAACAGCAGCAGAGGTGCCTGGGCTCATTTCTGTTTGCATCCATCCACTAGAGATTTCTTTTTTAAGGATTTGCTAGGCTCCTGAATTGTCACCTTATCATAAAAAGGGAAATAAATCCTCCTGTTTTCCCTGTGCTGCCATTCTCCCCAGGTCTGTGCCAGAACTGGGAAGTTCTCTGCCTTTCGTGGTGAAGTTTGGAAATCAACTTAACCCGTGCCTTGCCATGCACCCTTGTGAAATTAAGCACTGAAGATTTGTTCTGTTTGTTCATTAAATAAAACTAGTAGAGAGAAGATCACATTCAAATGCATTATTTTCCAAGAGTGACATATGCTGTTGACTCACACAAATATGTCTCCTCTGGAGAATCCCTTGTATGAGAAATCTCAGCACTTCATCTTCAGTCCTTAATGAGAATTTTTCTTCTAGCAGAGCTATTAAAGACTCCGATCTTAATTCTCAAAAAACCACAAAAGATGTCAAATTATACAAATCCAATATTTGATATGCTAATAACCAAAGAGGCTGCAAGAGGGGGAGTAAAAATACAACCTGAGGAGAGGCATTGCCTTCCTGGTGGTGTGCTTCCCCTGGCTGCTGTTTATTGCCACCGTGTTACCTTGGCAGCAGCTTCTGATGCATCCCTGGATAATAAGATGCACACACTAATATGACAAATGTGTGATGTATCAGAGCACGTACAGTGCATGCAGGTGAAATTAGGTGTATTTCTTTTTTTCCTTTTTCCCCCTGGTATTTTCGAGGCTGTAAACTCCCTAGATTTGCTGACTCGTGTTGTCACGAGGGTGGTGTTTCTGTAGCACTGCCAGGATTTACCTTTGAGGGCTGTGTTCTGCTTCAGGGTGCAGCAGTTGTGGTGTAGGAGCAGAAATGGCATTTTCCCTTTTATTTCAGTGGACAACTAGCAGCTGTTGTGGCATGTGGAAATTGTGGTTTTCTTCCTCTGTGTCAAGGAAAAAACCTCTCTGGTGATACGTGCTCAAGTCTTTGCTGTGCAGGGTGTGTAAGGAATGGATGACTTGGAAATCCCAAGTTTTGGGGTTTCTTTTGACAGTCTTTTGAAAGATGCTCTCAATTGCCACATCACATGGCTTTTATACTTTTTCAGCAAAAAATGCACAAGTGTTTCCTCCCATCAATATGTGGAGCCAGGCCCTGAATGGAGGGATGAGGGCTTGGTAAGCTGGATTTATCTTGGTGGGTATGGGGACTAAACAAAGCTGAAAGGTTTAAATCCTGACTCAAATCAATTTTTCTTCCTGCTGAGATAGTTTCCCTCTCCTAGCAGAGGCAATTACCGTGTCAGCTGGGCAATTCAGAGCTGTCTCAGGTGCTGCTGCCAGGCCTGTTCTGCATGGGGCTGGTTCAGTGCCACAGTGATGCTTTTGAAGGTCCCAGTTGTATTGCTAGGGCTGTACTAAGTTCAACAGCACAGAAATAGCAAAAGGCAGCACAAAAATGAAAACCCATTTCTAGTATGTGTGTAATTCCAGTTGGGTATTTATTTGTGCTCAGCAGTGACAACCTGCCTCCCCATTCCTCTGTACCCACCATGAGCCATTCCCTCCTGGCAGGAGGTGCTTCCTGGACATATTTTATATATCCTGGGTTATTTTGTGATGTCACTCACAGGAGCAGTGTTAAATAATGGAGTTGGTGCTTTTCCCACAGGCAGGATTTTCCATTCTCCAGCCTGATTTGGATTCCTCAGCCTGCACATGTCTCTGGTCTGCCACCTGTATGTTTCTCATGTTGCCCAACTTATTCCCAGTGAGCAGGAGTTTGAGTCAAGGGAAAATGCAGAATTGTGTCTCTCCAGTGCAAATGAGCATTGGGTAGAGATTGCCTTCAGGGATTGGTTAGGGATTAGTGGCTGTATTGGGAGCTTTAGGAATTAGCTTCCTTTAAAAAAAATTATATCAAGAATTTGGATTTTCTGCTGGAAAATTTTATGGGAAGCTGAGAAAATAATAAATCTACCAGGCTCTGCACTCAAATATGGCAAAGTTTAGCTGCTGGCATTTCTCAGAATGAGTGCTGAAGCTTGTGTAGCTCTGGGAGTCAGCTCAGTCCTGCAGGATGCTGATTTTCCTTGATTTGCTACCAGAGGATCCTTCAATGTCCTCATGGATGCTCAAATGCTCAGTGTCTCCAACCAGAATGTTTCAGGCTGATATTTTTTACTCCCATTGGGGGAAATGAGAGGCTGCCTGGGGCTGAGGGGGGAGGCAGAGCGTGCCCAGATTTTGGCTTTTAGGGGTGTTACTCGCTGTGGGGGCCTGAGGGCACAACTGTACTCTGGTGGATATTTAGGTGGAACCCAGCTGTTTTCTGTGGGTGGCAATGGATGGGAAATCTTTGGGCATTTGATTTCAAGATGCTTTACTTTGCTGCTCTTGTGGAGTTATGAAATACTGTAGAAATGCTGACAAATTAATGGCTTGGAAAACAAGCTTTCATAATGAAAATGTCAGAGTTTGGAGACCTGCTTGGTGGCTTGGGAGAGTCTTGTGGTTTTTTCCATTGATTATGAAGGTGCTGGAATTTGGAGCTTTCCTCTGAAGTATTTTATGGCACTTTATATACTTGGCATAACAAATCAGGTCAGTGCCTTTTCTATCTGCTTGTGCAACGTGTAACTCCTTGGAACTGGAGGGCAACATTTAAAATTTGCACAGAAATTGGAATTTAGCTGTGAGGATTTCAGACACTTATTTTGCTCGGATTATGCTTCTGTTTATCAGCATCGGAAGGTATTTGAGAGACCTAAAAATTGAATTCTAGGTTTTGCATTAAAAAAAAAATCTGTTAGAATGAGTTTCTCTTTGGAGAAGTTGGATACTGAGTATAGATCTGACTCTCCTGTGTCTGCAGAAAGAGGATAAAGGATAAACCAAGTTTATTCTTAAAAGGCTCATAATAAAAAAAGAAATAAGAGTTTAAAAAAGTCTGTTGGACTGCTTTGAATCAACAACACTGAACTGAGAGCTTCAGAAACTTTTTAGAACAGGTCGTGTTTGTTTCTTTTTATCTCTGTAAAAACTGAAACTTAAAAAAAGGAAGAAGTAGCCACTAATGAAAACATTGAGTGAACTGTTAACTAAAATTTTCAATTAAACAATTTAGAGAGGAACCTGATGGAGCTGGCTTGAACTAGGATATTATTATTATATTGCTTTATAGCAATTTATAGCTTTTGACCACAGAATCTGTTCTTTAGGCATTAAATACTGGGGAGAGCAAAGAAAGTGAAGATTCTGAATTACATAAAGCTGATAAAAATACATTTATGGTATGATCTTTCTCTGCTGGTAAGAGAGTAAATGCTAATTTACTCTTGCTGTCCAAACTGAGCTGCAGTAACAGGCTCACCTGTGGTGAATGTTGTGACCTTTGTGTTGTGCTGCTGGTAGCATTTTGTGGCTCAGCAAAGTACTCTCCATTTACATAAAGACTTTTCAACTCCTCTCTTGAATATGCGATTCACTTTGGAGATGTGCAGTTGTCTAGCAGAGCAATGGCTGTTGCACTTTGCAATGTATTTTGAGATCTTTGAGACTGGAAGATGCTATCAAACTCTATGATGTCTGTTACTTTAATTTTATGTTCTGCTCTATACAGTCCTGGAGCCTAATATATCTTCTATTCTGCTAGAGGCAACTGGCTTCTTTTTAAGCTTTTGCAGGCTGTTTCTGTTGTGCAGCGGAATTCAAATTAGGAATTACTCTGTTCTATTCAGAAGAGAGAGGATCTTGTCATAGGATGGAAAGCTGGGCAGGGCTCAGTGGCAGTAAAACCGTGAGGGAACCATGTCCATGGCAGTTAGACACCTGCTGTAGGGTCCTGTGCATAGCTGGGAGTCTCATTCTGGCTCTTAAAGAGTGCAGGCCTCTTTCAGATAATTTGGTGTTCCTTCTAAACCAAAAGGTTTCTCTTCAGTCCTCCTTCTCCACCATTCCTGGGGAGCAAAGTGGTTCAAGCTTGGCTTGGCTTTGCACTGAAGAATCAGGGATGGGTCTGTGCTCAGAGCCCTGTGCTGATGCCAGCCTTGGGGGTGATGGATACATGCCTGAGCACTGTGCATTGATGAATATTGACCTCAGAAAAATGATGAGGGACCCAGGCTTGAGTGGTCTGTGCGTGTGGAATCAGCTGCAGTCTTATCTCAGTTTAACTGATTATTGAAGCTTTGTCTGGCTTGCAAGGCAGAACAAACTCTTATTAGGTTTGGTCTTTAATGGCAGTGCAGTTACCTGAGGGCAGAACTGCAGCTACAGCCTCTGGATGTTTACTGGCTCCTCCCTTCCCTCCTGAATGCTGCTCAAGGTGACTGTCAAATCCACAGGCTTTCCTAATGAAATGTAGAAACTGTAAATCTGTCTTTTTTAGTTTTTTTTCTCCTCTCTGTTCTTTTTATCTCCTAGTAATTATTCCCCCTAGGATTGACTGCATAATGTTAAAGAATCCTTTCTTGTTGTGCAATTAGTTTCCAAAAGGCACATTCATCCTGGGCATCAGTCTTGTACTGGGGAGGCCAGCAAAGACCTTGGCACCTCTGCTGAGGGGGCTCTTTTTGAAGCCTTGGTGGTGAGGATGTGCCATGTGCCTGGTCTGCCTCCCACCAGAAAAAAACACCACAAAATAAATTTGTGAAAATTTGTGCCTGGCTGCTCACAGGTGATTTTTAACCTTCTGTCTGCCCTGGGACATGTGGATGTGCTCACATAGAATGAAGCAGCAGCATGGAAAAAACTAAGCTCCAATAAGATATTTAAGCACATAAACCCTGTTATGATCCTTAGCAAGCTTGTCTTGGTGAAGCCAAACTTATAATATTTGACCAGAGCTGCACACGAGTCTGTTGATATCAAACTTGGGTCTTCAGCCCCAAAGCCAGTTCCTCAGTGTTGCAGCAGGGTGGGTGCTGGGTGTGAGGTTTGCTGTCCATTTGCTCCTTAAAAATTGGAATTTGTGCTCTGTGGAATTTGTATAAACCTTTCTGGGCCTCTGAATTATCTGGATTTAGTCTGGATGGACTGAAGACAGGAACAGCTGAGTGAATTTAGATGGACAGCAAGAGGGATGTGCTTGAGTAAGGAAATCAGAGCTGTTCTACCATTTTTAATAGATTGAGAATACTTGCAAGCTCTGGACTTTTTGCCTTTGTTGAATATATCCTATCTGTTGTAAAGCAGTCTAACCTTGTTTTAATAAATGCTGCAGAACTCTGCTGTACCTCCACAGGAACAGAAAGCTGGGAAAAAACATTTTTTTTTGCTCTCAGCAAGCCTGCAGACTGGCTGAGTTGCTGTGGGTCTTCTTTTCCAAAGTTGCAGCAGAGATAGGTAGAAAAGTTCTTTTCAACTCTTCCTTCCTTTCTGGTCCATTCAGAAAAGCAAAGATAGTAATGTTGCTTTTTAAAGAATTTTTACATTTATGTTCAGCACAGACCTAAAGTTTGGACTGTCAGCCACGGGAAAGAATATTCATTTAATAAGTCACCACCATCATGAAATCCCTCTGGACTTAAGGAAAAGATGTGCAGAATAGAAATTAAATGCAGCAGAAGTAAACAGAAGTTTAATAAGATTCTATAGGAATTCCTGCACAAACCTAAGGAGTTTAATAGAAAATGAGAGGTTATTTTTAATCATCCTCTGGAACTCTACAGCACGTTTTTAATTAAATTAGGTAGGATGGATAGGAAAAAACCTAAGGAAAGATGACTAATTTCCTATTAACCTTTATTCAACGTTTTCATAAAATGAATTAAGTTAATGACTCATTTCTGTGAGTGTTGTCTTGGTGAAAGCTCACGTTTACAAAGTTTAAACTGTCTCCAATATTTCCGGTCAGTCCTGTCCTTCCACCCCTCATTTGGTCATTCCCTGTCCCAACGTGGTCACTCAATAGGAAGATGAATCTATTAAAACACAAGACTGCAGGATACTAAGCCATGCTCAACCTTCGATTTATTGTGGAACCATGAGGGTTTTTAGCTTTTTTTCTTTATTCTGATTTGTGTGATTCTCCTGGGCAAGAGGAGATTCCTGAATTCCAGGTTCATCCTGACTGGTTTGAAATGGGTGTCTAAAAGAACGACATTGGTTCTGGCCATCAGCAGCCCAAGAGTGGAGCCATATGGACCCTTTGGCTTTTTTTCTTCTTTTTTTACCTTTTCTGGTCTTGTTGGATTTGATTTGCTGTGCTGCTTTAATAAGTGTAAAACGCAGTAATTAAGGAAAACCTGAGAATGCCATCAACCTTTTGGACACTGATAATTTTTTTGCTAGGCTGGGTAATGATTGCACTCACATGGGCCATTGGTCTCTTAAATGAAATTTCATCCTATTCTTTGAAAAAATGCTTTGACGTTTCCTTTAGTATGAGAGAAACCAAGTCCACAGATACCCCTTGAAAACAGCTTTATTAATTAATCTCACGTGGCTCATCAATGTTGCTGGTGTCTCCATTAGTTACATGCAGAAATAAAGACAAATGGCTCTTGTTAATAGCCTCAGGAATGCATAAATCTCTCTTGTTTATGGAAGAAGGCAACACAAGGAGACATTATGTTACAAGACTTTCTCGATTTATGTCCTCGCTGCCTATGCTGGCACAGATTTGGGTCAGAAATGTGGGGATGGGTGCAGTGTCCTGGTTTTATTTGCATTACCCAGAGATATTTCCAGTTCCCACTGCTGCTGCAGCTTGGGGGTGGGAAATGCCTCTGCCATGGGACTGGAGGAGGCAGCTGGGTCATGGGAGTCTCTCTGCTGGTTGTCCTCGTGGTGAGGGGGGTTTGGAGTCTCCATCCTCACAGGAGTGGGAAGGGGCTCCTGGGCTGGCTGGTGCTTCCCCTTGGCTGTGGGTCTCAGCTTGATGCCCTGTAAAACTCAGACTGCACAGAAAAGCAGTTTTGGTAGAAAGGCATCTCATCCTCTGGGCTTCCCACTTCTCCTCCTCTTCATGGCATGGCCTTCCCTGCGTCCTGCCCCTACCAAGTGCAGCTCATTTCACCTCACACAGGTTGTGTCTCATGCCACTGCAGAGATGGCAGTAGGGAGGATCTTCTGGAGGTTTCCAGGCTCCTGCTTGGAGCAGGACAGTTGCCCACATGAGCAGTGGTTTTGCTGAACTGAGTGGGAAAGCCTCCTCCCCTGGGATTGGGATTCATCCCTTCCCTGGGGCCTGTTCCTGCTCTCTGAGGCAAAACCTTCCTGACCCCTAGATTAGGTCTTCCAAACTGTAACTCGGGCTGTCACTGCAGTTTTCCTGACAGATCCCCTTTTGGTGTCCCTCCATCTGTTATTTATTGCACTCAAATTGAGCTGATTCTGCTCCCTCTGGTCCTTGCTGCCCTGTTACCACCTTTCCTCCTGCCTGCTGAGGCTCCCCAGTCCAACAGTGTCAACAGCACATGATTTCCTGAAAATATCTTGGGTTTTCAGCTGTCACAGCTCACACCTCTCTTTGCCCTTCCATTTTAGCCCTGCTCATCTTTTATTGCTTGTCTTAGGAGAGCAGTGGTCCCTCTCTGGGCAGGAGCTGCCTGAGGGTGCTCATGAGGGCTGTGTTCATCATCCCACCAGAAGGATGGATTTTTCTGAAAGGGTACAGATGGGTACTTCTGAAAACCCTTTTGATTGTCTGTCTAAGAAAACTTTGGTTTAATTTTTCTCCGTGACTGAGCATTGCCTTATGGAGTCAGACCTCCTGGAAATCCATCATCCACTGGGAGGGGATTGTGGCTGCTCAAATCATTGATCCTTCCCCAAACAGTGCAGGAAGGAATTTCCTCTTAATTTTGAAGCAGAGGAACAAGCACTTTGTGTGGCTTGTTTTAACAGTTGATGTAATTAATTCTGCTCTTTTAGCTGGGGTTTGCTATTTTTATCAGCCCTGGACTTGCATACTGCTGTAGTAACAGCTCTGGGGCAGACCTCCTGTTCCTCCCAGTCCCGAGTGTGAGGTACAGCTCTAATTATATTTACAGTTAATTCACAGTTCAGCGAGCGGAGCTTGGGGCCAGTTTCACAAGTGCTTCACTCTGTTATCAAACTGCTAATAAATGTGGGGAGCCGTTGTGGGAGAGCACAGGCAGCAAAATCCTAACAAGAGTGAGAATTTGTGTGTTATAAACCCCATGCTCCAGCAGCTGATGAAAAGCAGAGCCCCACAGAAGGAGCACACAGGATATCACAGAGCATCAATCACATGAAAAATGATTTACTTGGTGTGTAGGCTTTGCTGCTCCCTTTTGAATGTTTGATGGTTGCTGAGGTATTTGGATGGAGGAGAGCAGGAGATACTCTTGTGTTTTAAGTGATTGGACAGTGATCAAGAGAGGTGTGTTAATGAATTTGTGGCTTTGAATTTCAGGATTCAGGATAATGTTTGCAAGGTTAGGCTGACATCCTCAGTCCTGCCTGGCTGTCCCCAGGCCAGACTGAGGTGACTCCTGATGGCTCCTGCTGCCTTCTCTGTGCCCAGGCACCCCAGCTGGCAGGGCCACCAGAGCCTGCTGCCTTCCCACGCTGCACAGGCTCCATGTGGGCAGTGCTGGCACTACCTGGGATGGGCAGCAGGGCCAGGGGATGCCACCAGTCCTCCCTCAAAACTGTTTTGTTGAAGCATGTTCAGCCAGCTCCACAGTGGGAACTCCCCTGCCCAGGAAACCCTGTGCTCTCTTTGCCTCTGTGCCAGTTCCATCCCTGATTTGCTGTCCCGTGGGTTTCCCTGTGTGAGGCAGGGGCTCTGGGAGGGGAACATCTCATAACTTCTCTCTTCTTTCCTGTACTTGCATCTGGGCGTGGCAGCTCCCCACTTGGAACCTGATTTTGTGCAACTGTTTTCAAAGCAAACTGTAGGAGCAAGAAATAATGGGAGAAGAGGAGGTTTGGATGGTGGAAAACTTCTGTGCACATCTGTCTTCCCTATTGACTTAGTCAGTTTTAATTCCATCTCTAAGGACTGAGGTTTCTTCCTTCTTGTGTCTCCCCAAAGCTCTTGGTGCATTTTTCCATTAGGTTTTCTATTTTCCAGGCCCAACAGTTGGAGCTGATGGAATTTAAGACCAAGCAATGCCAGGGTTGGCCTGAGGAGCTCCCTCAGGGGGTGCCTTTATTCTGAGCCCCTGCTGCTGAGGCTGGGGTTAACTGTGAAATTTCACAGCAAACACCACAGCTGAGTCAGGTCACCAAAGTGGTTCATTTTGGTGTGGAAATATTTCCAGCCTAATTGAGAGTCCTGTGCACCAGTAAGGAAGAAGGTTGTGGTACAGCCTGGCCTTTGGAAAAATAATGAATTATTGATTTGTCTGACTGGGATAGTTGATATATAACATAGCACTGTTTTGCCTTGCTTTCCTCCCAAGGATAGGCTGGGTATTGATTGGAATCATCTGTGTTTTCAAATGTCTTAGCCAGGCTGTAGGTGTTGAAGAGTTTTTCAGTGAGTACAACAAAATGTCAAAGTTATTTTGTGCATTAAGTCCTCTCCCTCAACTAAAAATTCCCTCCTGCCTTGACACTGTGGTGTAGATGTCGATGTTTATATTTAACTTTATTTTTAGACTACTGGACCAGATCAAAGGGAGAAATTGGACATAGGTAGTGGGCAAAAGCTGCCCATTAAGAGATATGGAAGTCGTGCAGCTTTTCTGCAGCAGAGCTATGCAGGAGGCTAAAGCCCTGTGGTAACTTATTTTCCCCCAAATCCACTCCTGGCTGCTTAGAGTGAGCATGTAATTTAGGTCAAATTGTGCAATAAGTGAAGAAGAGCCCCCTTTGTCCCTGATTTTTGCCTTCTCAGTTGAGTTTCATTTTTCTCCCAAGGCTGTTTGCCATTTCCTGGGAAGCTGAAGGTGATGTGTCCATGTGCAGCAGGTCTGTGTGTCCTGTGGTGATGGGGTGGGGTTATCCACTATGCAGAACTGAACACCAGGCAGTTTTCCTGCATTTTGGGGTTATTTTGGTCTCTCACTAATATACCAGCTGCCTTTACTTGATAAAATAGCAAGATCTAGTGGCAGGGAGACACAAACACTGAATTCACCACACACAAAATTGCTGCTCTGTGTTTATATTTCCACACTGGTTGCCAGCCATGGGTTCCCTCCCAGGTTTTATCCAATCATTATCTCTTGCACTGATTTTGGGTTTGGATTGGAGGCAGGGTTTCAATGCCTTTGCCCTGCACGTGCTGACAGAAGAAGGGTGGCTGCCCCAGGTGCTCTGCTGTCCCATTTCTGGAAGCCCTGGCTGGTGGAGGTGTCCACCTGTGAGCCAGGGCAGGGAGCAGAGGGCAGAGCTGGAGCTGGAGCAGCTGCTGTTGGAGTTCTCTGGCTGCAGGCAGCTGGTGGGGCTGGTCACCATGTGTTATTTCCCCATGGACCAGCTCTGAGCAGCTGTCAGAAGAAGGAGTGACCTTTTTTCCTGTCTTTGCTTTTTTTTTTTTTTTTTTAATAAATTTTTCTTTCTTTTTCTCCCCTAGCCTGCTCTAGAAGCAGATCATTGTAAGTCTCCAAAAGGATGGGGCTGGTATCAAGTGTATCACTAACTATAATTAGCTGTTACAGCAGGAATGATATTGGGAAGGCAAGTCCTGAGCCACTGAGTCCTCACTATTATTTAAACTCTTTAGGTGCTTATGTTGCTCTTGAGAGTCAGACTTGAGCTCTTAAATCACTTTGAATCCTTTTGGACAAAACAGTTATTGGAGCTGAGGGCTTTTTGACAAGACCTTGTGTACGTGAGGTTTCCCTGTGATGCACAGAGGTATTTGTAGGGTTGTAGCTGATATGTTTTAGTGGAAGAGACATGGCAGTGATTAATAACTTGGTCAGCCCATGCTGGCCCTTCCACTTCTAAGGCAGCAGAGAATGGAAAATGCTGAGCAGAGAAACACATTTCCTCTGGGATGCTGGGCTGGGAGTACCTGCTGAGGCTGCACAGAGCACCATGTGAATGGTGTAATAATGCTGCTTGACTGAGGGGTCTGTGCAGCTGCAAATAAAAACGGAGCAGTTGCATGGAAGCCTTGGTAAAACCTGAGACTGGGAGTTCCTCCCTGACTTGAGGGGTTTAAGCACACAGCTGAGCTCTTCAAAAAGCTCAATGCCTAACTGCAAAGCACCAGGACTGTCCTCGTGTTGTTCCAGGTCACACACAGTGACAGTGCCCAGGTGTGTGAGTGCAGGAGGGGACGGTGACCAGGTGTGACAGTGACCAGGTGTGTGAGTGCTGAAGGGGGCAGTGACCAGGTGTGACAGTGACCAGGTGTGTGAGTGCTGAAGGGGGCAGTGACCAGGTGTGACAGTGACCAGGTGTGT
>JAWWEY010000045.1:12346938-12379918 GCA_035582745.1 Loriotus luctuosus
CAGGTGTGACAGTGACCAGGTGTGTGAGTGCAGGAGGGGACAGTGACCAGGTGTGACAGTGCTGGGGGGGACAGTGACCAGGTGTGTGAGTGCTGAAGGGGGCAATACCAGGTGTGACAGTGCTGGGGGGGACAGTGACCAGCTGGAGGCCATGGGGCTCCTTGGCATGGACAGAACTCAGCAGCCTCAGCTGCAGGAGCTGCTGGCCCCAGCCCTGCCCCTGTGAAACCACGGTGGAGGAGAGTTCTGCATCAGAATTCCAGAGAACACGGATAATATCAGGGATTGTGGCCTCTATCAGTGGGTAGCAATTAAGGGGTGTCAAGATCATTAATGCATAATTAATCTTAATCCTTCTGCTGCTGTATGTACTTAACAAACTAATACAGAAGCAGGGATCCGTGGCCTCACTTTGACACTTCAGATAATAGAGGCCAGCAATAAACTTGTTCACTGAACACTTCTGCTTTTCCTTGCAAGTAAATTCTGAGCTCAAACAATTAAAAATTACCTTAAAAATGATTCCCATTAGGAATCCCACCGAGGCTGATGAGACCACAAAAGGAAATGCAGCGTTGTCTTTTGGGCTCTGGCCTGCAATAGTTGTTTTCCTTTGAGCTGCTGATTAAAATGCAAGGTAGATATTTGAAAGGAAATACAGAACTTTTAATTTCTTGCTCATGTTTGTGAACATTCCTGAGTTAGCAAATCACCAGGAAACTGGCTAAAAAGAAGTAATTTCTTAGCAAATGAATTGTTAATTATTGAGCTCCTGTAAATTCCTGTAATTTTAAAATCGTGTTGGCAACGGATCAAAAGAACATGTGGTGCCACAGTGTTAGAGTATTTTTATTTATATCTGATTCACAATTGTCTCCATGGCAATGTGAGAGAGGAAGGCAGAGGAAAGAAATGAGTTATCACATTATTAAATGACCCAGTGGAAAAAAAATTAAGACATGTTAAGGATTAATTTTACATTATAGAGCTGCCTAACAAGCCATTATCATTATAGTTAAGGATTTGTTAGTGTTTCTATTATAAACGTGTTTTTGAAGTGTTTATTACTGTTTCAATTTGCATCAGGTTGCAACTTTGCATACAGGTCCTCTGAAAAAGGAAATCTAATTTTAAAATGCACCAAGTAGAGCAGTTTATTAATTTTAGAACATTTCAGTGCTCTGTCTCATAGAGAGAGATTTCTCCACTCTAATAACTAAGTAATGGGTTTTCTTCCTTCAGAAAAGAAACCCCAGCCCCTCAATTGGAGAAGCAGCCTTTATTAGGTTTTTTTAGTGGAACTTGGGGCAAATCAGTGCATGGCTTTTGTAGAGGTGAACGCAGCTCAGCTCTTTGCAAATTGAGCTTTTTCTGCTCTGCTTTTGTCAGAAATATTGTCAGTATATGTATGACTCAAATTGAACAAAGAACTGGTAAAAGTCTCTAGGAGGACAGAGGTTTTGTTTGTTTTGTGTGGGTTGGGTTTTTTTGCCCCTTGGCAGAGGGGGGAAATGCTTTTCATTAGAGCACAGAGCTTATGCAAAAATCCCCTGCTCCCGGTGGATTATTGCATAATGCACGATAGCGTTTTCAAGCTCGGCTAACTGTGATTAGGAAGCTAAATGGAGGGAAAAAAGCAACAATTTCTGTTCTAAAGCCAAAGCTTATTTGTGTCTTTCACCAGCCAGGGTGCTGGTTCCCTGGCAGGGAAAGGCCAGAGGTGCCAGCATCTCTCAGCCAGGGCAGAGCTCCCCATCCACTGGGATTTGAGGTATTTTCAGGGGTTTGGGGAGCTTTGAGTGCCCCAGAGATGCAGCTGCAGTGTGGCAGTGCTGAGGGACAGTGTGTGTGTGAGGTGGGAGCTGCCTGGAGGACAGATAATGATGGAAGTGGTACTGGGGGTTTAAAACAGAGGGAACAGATGAGGGAAGGCTTTATGGAACAGCCCATTTATCTTGAATTCCCAGAAAAATCTGTGAGGCTCTGCAGGGCTGGCTTCTGTCCATCTCTGTTCAATATTTTCATTATCAATCTGGGTAATGGAATGGAGAGCAGGTTTGTTAAACTGACAGGTGATGTAGAGTCAGGAGAGACTGCAGATGCTTGAGGAGGAAGAACCAGAGTGCTTTCCTAAAATACTTCATTTCCATCTGGGCAGATTGGAATGGTGGTCTGGAACAAGGGCTGAAAGGGCCAAGTGAGGGTTTTGGGCAGGGATTGCAGCAGAGCTGGTGAGGCAGCACTTCAGGCAGAGGGTCTGGGCTCAGTGGGCTCTCAGCAGCACACACATCAGCATGCCATGGGATGACAAAAAGCCATTCTGCAGGGCTGGCACAGGGAGGGCTCAGCAGGATGTGGGACAGCGTGAGAGACTGAGATCACTGACACCCTGTCTGGGAGGGAGGGAGCACCTTCCCATCGGAGCTGACAGCTGAAAGCAGTGCAGGGAGTCTGGCTGGCTGCGGTGAGAAGACACTGGGAGGAGTCTTGCTGCCCCAAGGGGATGCACTGGATATTCTGGGAACACTGGGCCACTAAACCTTGGCTGGTAATTCCTCCAGCAGCTCTGCTGTCTGGCTGAGGTGTTTATGCAGAAAAAAGAACCAGTAATGCACTTTTTTTGGTGGCTCACCCATTTTTTTAAAGTTACTCTTCTGAGCACTGGCTTAACTTGACTCTTCTTAGCTTTCATTCAACTTTAATTTTAAAAGAAGTTATTAACAGGGCCACAGCACTGAGCGGATGGAGCTAGCTGAATTCCCTCTATGAAATGCTACTTTACTTGATTAAGTCCAATGACATCTTTGCATTCAGCTAACTAGCTCTCTGCAGGTGATAGAATAACTAATCAGAGTAAAAACATCAGATGAAATGAAATATAGACTGTAAACACCATTCTAATTAGTAGCTTTATGGGACTCTGTCAGTGAATGATCATGGAAGAGATTTCTTGTTTTCCATCTTGAGAATATTTGGGTATTAGTCATGGCTGAATGCCTGTTTGTGTCTCCCTAGCTGGGATTTAGGGTATTTTAATCCTGGTTCTCTGTGCAGGCCCCGCTGTTAGGAAGTGCCAAGAGCTGTCCTTGGCCTCTCACTGACCTCTGGCTTTGTGTCAGTCAAATGAAGCTGATGGAGGTGGCCTGGGTTTGGTGGCCTCAGCCTCTCCCCACAGTGGCCCCAGCTTCTGGGCACGGGTGCCCAGTGCAGCAGTTTCATGGGGTTTATTTTGGGCACAGTTGATTGTTCCTCTCTCTTTGGAGGCAACTCAGCCATGCGTCACTTTTGGAGCCAGCAGCCTTTGTCTTGGAAGTTCATCAAAGGTAATTGTCAGTAATTAACTTTCCAGCCTGGAAAACCAGAATTTCTTGACTGCAGAATTTCTGCCTGTTATGTAAGCAGGAACATTTTTATACAAAACCCCCAAACACTTCCCATCTCTGCCTGTATATATAGCCAGGAACAGGTGGCCGTGGCTGCACCCTGCATTTCAGAGCTAATGGCTCCTGAGCTGGGAGGGGGATGCACCTCTGAGCACCCAAGGGCTGTGGCAGGCTTGGCATCCACCCTAAGGGGGTCTGAACAGCATCCCCTGTGCTGGGGTCCAGAAATCCCCTTGGCTGGGTGGGGCAGAGGAAGAGGGACATTCCCAGAGCTGGGGTGTGCTGGGAGAGGAGCTGGGGTGGCTGATTGCTGGAGAGGTGGAAGAGCAGGGGGTTGGTTTTTTTAAAGCCTTTCAGAAAGATGGAGAGGAGGAATGATTTCCATGACAACAATTCAGTTAGGGAGAGAAATGATGGCTCTTGGAGAGGGAATCTGAAGGGAAAGGTGTCACTGCTGTGAACCTGGAGGGGGCTTAGGGGAGAGCAGGAGGCAGAGCACAATCAAAACATTAGAACACAAAAGCATGATTATTGCTTGAGAAACAGCACTTTCCAAAGGAAATAGTGATGTGCAGCAAGCCCTTGGTGAGGAGATGGAGGGCTGGCAGGGAAGGAGGAGGAGGAGGAGGGCAGAGTCCTCCCAGCTGTACCTGGGTGTGGGAGGGGAGCAGCTCTGGGAGAGACCACACATCCCCAGAGCCCCTGGCCTTCACTGCTGCTTTTGTCAGATGTGCAAGTGAAAACATCTTCTCTGCTTCAGTGGGCATGGCTGGAGTCCATCTCTGAGGGTCCAGGCAGAGCACACGTGTGGTCTCTGGTTTTGGGCTTTCTCCTCTTGCCCTGAACTCCTGTAGCTGTGCATGTGCCTTGCAGGTCCAGCAGTCTGGTGTCCCTGCCTGCTGCCACAAAGTCAGTTTCTAACTCTTTTCTTTTCTTTTGTCACTCTTCATTAGCTGATTTTCTTCCTATATCCTCGTGGCCAGCTGCCTTTAATGCTGACTAGAAATGGCCTATCATCTCAAAATTGCTTGGACATTGATGGTGATTATTCTTCTTTTCAGACACTATAATTTTGGGTGATGTGTAGACTGAAAACCCTGATTCTGGCACTGACACTGTCAATGTTTAAAAGTGTGCTTTGCCTTAAGAATCTCATCCTAAGACAATGCTGATTAACCAAAAAACCCCACAAACAACTCAGAAGCAAAATGTGAATAATATCTAAACTAAACTTTGCAAAAACGACATTCACTGAGCTATTTGAATTCTATGCGGCCACAGCAGGCTTGGAAGACACTTGGATACATTTGCCAGCCATAAAGCAAACAGGTTGTCAACTTGAAAGGTACTTGGTTATTGCTGATAAAAGACGTGGCCAGTAAAAGGTAGGAAGATACACTGGGAATAAATACCAGAGTCTATAAACAGTCAGGATTTGTTGTATGTCTTTGTAATGCAGTGTTTTCGCAGACAAGTGCAGTGAAATTTCAACTTATCAGATAAAAACAAAAAAAAAAGGTAAATAAATTCTGCTTGGGATGGGAGAGATAGTGCTGTGCAGAGTAATCACTCTCCTCCAGCAGCACCAAGGGTGTGTGTGGGCATGAAGCATTGCCAGGCTCCCAGGGCTGCCAAGGGCTGGGTCTGGTCAGGTCTGAGCGTCCTCCCAGAGCCCCCTGCCATAGGGGACACCCTGCCAGCACAGGGCCCAGGGCAGCAGTGACTGCCTTGGGTTGGGGCTGCTGGGGTGTTGGAGCACTCAGAGCCTCCTTGCCAGGGCTGTGCTGCTGGCCCTGTGGCTGTTGTGCTGTGACCTGGGGGTGGACAGTGCCACTGATGGAGGAGAGAGTCCCCTTTGCTTTTGGGAAGCCCAGGTATCAGCCAGATATCATTCCAATGTTTATATTTAGCACTGCATTCCCCAGGCAGCTCCCCAGCATCTGTCAGCAGTGTTTAATGCTGATGGTCATTAATTGTTTGGGCTGCCAGGATCCATGGGCGTGGGGACTGCCACTGAATTATGGATTAGGAATCCTTCACTGTGGGTTTGGTGTGTGCTGCCAGGGAATAGGTGCAGCCCACGCTGCCCTGGCCATCTCTGCTGCCTCTCCTTTTCTCTGGGCTCCCACGTCAGCACTCCTGGCTTGCAGCAGAGCCGGGAGGCTCCTTGGGAAGGGAAATGCAGGGCTGTGATTTGAGCTGGCAAAGAGCTGAGCTTGAGGCACCCCAAATCCTGCACCTGGGCTGGTGGGTGCAGGCTTTTCCTTGTTCCAGGCTTTTGTCTTGTCCCAGCTCTGGCCTTGAGCCCTGGTGCTCCCATCCTCAGTGTGGTTGTACAGGGAACCCCAGTTCTCGAAATTTTTCGATTGCTGACTTACGTAACTGTCAGGTTGTGGGGGTTTTTGGTGTGTGTTTGATTTTTAAATGTCACCTTATGTGAAATAATTATGCTGCCTTAACTGAGGAGCAAACATTGCCCTGTGATAGAGTGAAAGCCCTGGATTGATGTGGGTTTTTCAGTGCAGTGTCTGCACACGATGGTGGTTGCCTTTTATTTGCACTTTGGCACGATCCAGCAGTATCTGAAATGAATGCCAGAAGGAGAAGTCAGTGCATGGCTCCCCTTTTTTATTTTTAACTGATATTTACACATGAGTAGGATTTCACAGGGCCCTCTGTCGCAGCCTTGCACAAAATAATCTGCTCTGTAGTGGTTGTCTGTGGGGAGCTGCAGAAGAGCCATGAGGGCACACATCCATTTGGAGGGGCTGGAGTGCAGAAAGGGATCTGTGCAGGCTCCTGCATGTGGGACATGAGTGTGTTCCTTGTTTGTAGTCCAGACCTTTTGGGGTAGAACAGAAAGGGAGGAGAGCAGAACCAACTGACTCATGTTGGAAAAGCTCTTCAGTGTTGATGGGAAAAGCAAAATTGTGTGAATGAGGCATTGGGAGTTACTGATGAAGCACTTGGGCTTGACACTGTATCCTGCATTTCTTCCTTTAAAAGATGATCTAGCTTTGACTTTCTGACCTCTCTGGGTATTAGAATCCATCCATCTCACTGGTTCCTACTCTGTTGCTGTTATGAGTTTAGTCCCAGGTCAAAAAGTCCCAAAAATCCTGGCAAGAGTGGAAGGCAGAAAGGGAGAATGCACTCTCACATTCCCAATGTACAGCTTAGCTGTGTTTTTCCAAGTGGTGGTGTTAAAAAGTGGATATGCTTTAAAAACAAGCACAGTGCTGAAGCCCCAGTTTAATTGCTGGTTACAGATGCTGCTTTTGATCCAAGCTAAACTTCTGAGCCAAGCTGAAGTTCTTACAGACAAGAGTTCGTGAAATTCTAAAGAGGAGGAAATCAGCATTAAAATAGCAGTTGTAGAGAATCTTAAGCAAAATGTGCACTTTTCAGTGAAGGCCTTTGCATCATAAATTAGCAACATCTGTCCTCCTATTCTATATGTCATTTCCTCTCCAAATCCCCTCCAGAATCTGCCATTTTTCAGAAGTATTCTTGGATACATTGAACTGAGGTTGAAGATGCTTCATAAAATATGCATAAGCACTTGTCACTTGGATAATGCTTCTTAGTACTTGCCATTTTGCTGTATTTTAACAAATTAACCCTCCAAACATCACTGATGCCCATGGTGAATGTGGGCCAGCATCAGGATGAGACTACCCTGGGCTCAGGAAACACTGTTGGAAATGGGTGTTCAGTTGTGAGAAGTGGCTTCTCTTTCTGTTCAATACATAGTGGTGACTGGTAAGATCTGAGAAATTCGGAGTGTTACTTACAGATAAGCTCTGAGATAGCTGGATTTTCCAGGGATGACATTAAGGAGGATAAGCTCTTTCCTTCCCCACTGCTGAGGTGCTGCTGCTGTCCCAAAGGGCAGGTGAACTCCCTTGGTTGTTTCAGGTGCAGAGTGTGCTTGAGTGTTGGTAGAGAAACAGGGCTGGGAGGGAAGATAAAGGATCATCCTGTGCATGTCCCTGTCCCAAGGAGAGCTCAGCTCTGCCTGTGGAATTCCTTACAGCCTGTCCTTGTGGTCTCCCTGTGATGAAGACCTTGTGGTGCTCCCAGACAATCTGTTCCAGTGTTTCACTGCTCAGCAGATAATATTGGAGAATAAAGTCCAATCTTGGAAAGCTTCTAAGTGTGAATGAAAACATGTAAAAATCAATACTGTGCTTTACAAGGAGAAAATAGGTGTGTGATGACACAGGAAAGAGATACCAGGCAGATTTAATGCCTGATCCAGGAGACCTTACTCAAGCAGAAATTTCATTTTATTCCTAAATTCTTTTACTTCCCCTTAAAGGATTTTAATGGCCACTTGGTAGTGGTGCATCCTGTGCTTTGAGTAGTGCTGAGGCCAGCTTTGGGATGGACTGGCTGACCTTTGGGTGATCATTATGAAACCACCAGGCTGGATTTGTGTGGCATGGAAGCTGGCACCATCCTGGGGCTGAGCAGGACAGAGATTGCACATCCTCAGTCCCTGCAGGGATGGGTTTTCTCTGTGCCCCTGTGTTTCCCTGCACCCTCAGGAGTGCCCAGGCTTTGCTTGCCTCTGTTCTGCAGGTGGAAGTGGTTTGGAGGTGTCCTTCTGCTTCCCTGCTCCTCGGGCCAGGCAGGACTGGGCAGACGTGATCAGGAATTACATGGCAGGAGGGAGAAGGCAGCTCTGAGCTGCAGTGGAGAAAACAGGCTTTGCTTTCTGGAAAACGTGTTGCAACTCCTGTAAATCACAGAAAAGAAGGCAGAAAACATGAAGTGTGTAATGAATGCGACACCCGTCACTGAAAGGTCAGCGGCTTCCTGCACAGGAGTAACGTGCATAAAAAATTAATGAGGCTCTCTAATTAGTTTGTTGTGGTGGAATTTTATTAACGAGACACAATCGATTTCTGGTTTCTGCTAAAAACATAATGAAGTGCAGTGAAAGCTGGTCTTCACAAATTCCCGCTTCTCATTGATAAAGTGACAAGAGCTGCAGGTGCCGTGGGCTGCGCTGTGGGAGGCAGCACAGGCACAGTCCCAGGGCTGGGAATGGAATTGCTGGGCTGTGCCAGGGCAGGGATTCCACCTCCAGTGCTCCTTTCCACTGCTGCCCCCCTCATGCACCCCTGTTCTGGGCCCTGGTGCTGCCAGGAACCTGAATTCCTGGGATTCAGCTCCCTGCTGTTGGGGGATATCTTTATATTCAAGGTGATGCTTGGCTTATTTGTGTTGCAGGTTTTGCAATGTGTCTTGCTTAAGGAAAATTAACTTGTTTGGGTCTTTGTTGCTAGCTGTATATGCTGGAAACATTTTGATTAAGTACTGAGGAAAGAATAAGATAAGACTGTTGATTAGTTAGAATTGAACTTTTTCCTTTTACTCCTACACTTAGAAAAACCAGACATTTTTTGTTTTTATTGTGGTCTATGTAATTAACTGCATGAATAAACATACAGCATTTCTGAAAACTAATACTCCTGAAAAATCCTCAGACACGTTCTGTTTAAAATATTTTAATCTCTGGTGAATCCTGCAGTTATTGATGTTCAGACAATGGAACTCTAAGGCAAGAGTGTTACAGGGAAAACAGGGTGAGCTTTACATCAGTCTGTACTGGTGTGAATAAACTGGTTGAGAAAAACTCTGCTGGCAGTCTGTGTCAGGCACCCAGGTCCACTTCTGCACTGCTCCTGGTGTGGAGAGACAAACCCAAACCAGTTCAGCTATGAGCCAAGAAGAAGAGAAGCAGGTTGCCTCCTCTGGGCCATCCTCCCTTCCTGCACAGACACCTCCAGTTTCTCTGGACATGTGCTGGGGAGCTCCCTGGCGTGTGGACCTTGCCTTCCTGTGTGATAGTGCTTTAAATGTGATGGTAAATGTGAAGAACACCTGTGATCTCTTCATGTGCAACCTCGTACCCAGTCAGATGTGGTTATACAAAAGTGCTGTAATTTTCCTGAGAAATAATGTGCCAGGAGCTCTGTGGAGTCCCTATGTGTATGAATCCTTTATACTGCATGTTTTTCATCTCCATAGCTTCCTTGGAACTTGAGAATTCCTTTGGGTGCAGACTTTGGGAAGCCTTGCTGGCTGCCCAGCAGACCAGGTGCATTTTTCCTTGCTGAGTTCCAGGAAGGCTGGTGCAGCATCCTTGCTTTTGAAAGCAGGTCACTGACAAGCACTCAAAGTGCCACTCTGTGACAGGTGGTCACTGCTGAGGTTAAACCCAAGTTTTCCTCTGGTCTTGCATTAGCAGCTTTGAGTGACAGGTTCCCCCTCCTGAGCTAATTCACCCTCCATCTCCGTGTTTCTGTCTGCCCAGCCTTGCACTGAGGGCCAGCAGGGTGACATCAAAAGGGAGGGTCATTGTTACACTTGGCTGCCTATAAATATTTGGCTCTAAGTTTCATCCAAAATTCAGTAGAGATGGTGAGGTTCAAAGGTGTGTTTAAAAGGGGACAGCTAGGAGTTTTTGCTTTTTATTAAGTAAGTCTTTATTTCTCTACTATTTGTTTGGTTTTTCCAAACTTGCAGTAGGCTTTTATAAGAATTCTTGAAAGTTGTGGCTCATGGCAGGGACTTTTGTCAGATGGGGTCTGATGGTGGAATTTTCCACATCAGGCAACAGAGTATACTGGTCTGAACCCAGCTGCACAGAGCAGTATTTTCTTGTGTTTGCAGTTCTTACACATTTTCTGTATGAGTAGAAGAACATTCCTTGAAGATTGGCCAGGAATAGATCTGGAATAGGCTGCCTTGGGGAGGCAGTCCTTCCTGTTGATTAATTTCACATCCCACCTTGGTGATCCAAGTGTGCTTGTTGTGGATGAGAGGATGGGTGAGTAAAGATGGCAAAATAAGCTTTTTTGCCAGCAATTGATTTTGCAGTGTGAGATGCATCCGGGGCTATTATTCCATATCCACACACACAGAGGCAGAAATGCCTGTGGCCCAAGACATCAGCCTTGTTCCCATCCTCTCCCAACAGGACAGCTCCTTCCCTGGGCTGGAATGTGGTGCTGGGACAGTGTGGGGGAGGCTGAATGTCCTCAGTGCTTGGGGTGGCACTGCAGAAATGGGGATGGGGTGGGTTTCCCTATCTGGTGTGTTTGGGGTCTTTCCTCTTGTCCCAGATTGGGTCTCATCTCTCTACATCTGACTGACAGAGCAGTGCTGTTGTTCCTCAGGGCTGAAAACAGCTTTGTCCCTGTGTCCTGATGGGACGAGGTGCCCTCTCCTCTTGTCCCATGCCTGATTTCCCACTCTGGCAGGGACCTGTGCTTGTTCCTCAAGGAGGAGGGAGGGAACACACCCAGGCTCCTTGCATGAGACCCAACTCTACCAGAGCAAGGCTGGTGAGGCTGGCACAGGACAGCCTCTACTTAACTGGCCTGACATTTGTCATCACTCAGATGTTGACTTTTATGCTCAGGCAGATGTTGAGGCCAGCAGATAAATATGCTGCCTGAGAAGTTATCTAAATAAATTTTCCAGATCAAGGCACTGTGCAGAAGAGCCAAGAATAATTAATCTCAGAGTGCTTGGGAGAAGCAGCTGTTCTCCCAACAGAGGGGGAGAAGCAGGGGTAGCAGGGGAGGTGAGGAGGGTCCCAGGTACAAATAGTGCAGCTCCTGGGGGAGAACGCTGGGCTGGAGCAACCTTTGAGGCAGGAAAGCTTTTCTACCTGACCCAGCTGGGTTAAGGGCAAGACACTCTCATCCCAGAGGATAAAGAAAGGTTTCAAAGTGGCTTTTAGCTTTTTGGACCAATCATTGATGGTTTGGGGTTTGTAAATGGAAATAGTGAGTTGTCAGTCTGTGTACAGTCACTTCTGCTCCTGCCACCTCCTCTTTGCTCACTGCTTCTCCCATTGCTCTCCTGGACTGTTGCCTCCTGTTTTTCCTTGGGAGTGTTTTTCCTGCCTACTGCTGTCTCTTTTGTCCCTGTGCTGATTCACCAGGCCAAACCTGTCAGCCTTGAAGGGTATCTGAGCTCAGGCTCTGTGTTGTGCCTCTCTTGGCACGTTCCCTGTGCCCAGCATCCTGCTGCACTGGGCCCTGTGGCCTCACACTCACCGTGGGTGTCTCAGGAGTGGGTCCTTCCTTGGCATCCAAGCCAAGCCCACCTCAGCACAGGTGGGAGGCACCTGCATTTCCTTCAGTCTGAGTGGGAGCCGTGAGTGTTCAGGCCCTTTGGAGAGCAAGGAACTTTGTAAATGTGTGCAGAAGTGTTGGATTTGATGTGTCTTTTGAGATGTCTGATCTTGCTGCTGTGTGTTTGTCAGTAGGAATAAGTGTAGATGGAACTGGGATGGGACCAGTTTCCCACTGAGCCTGGGGTGTCTGGCTCGATGGATCCCAGCTCCCTTGTTAATTCTGAGAACCAGTCTAGAGCAAAGTCCCAGACTAATATTTGTCTGCCTCCCTTTCAAGATTCAACACCTAGTGTCATGTTAGTAGATTCCTGGCAGTTGCTTCTGATAGATATTTGAAATGCTGATGTTCCAAATGAGCTCTGATCCAAAGTGCTCATCCTGCAGCTGGAAGGTTTACCTCAAAAAATCATTAATTGTCAGATCATTATCAAAATCATTACTTTTTACAATTTTCCCACATTTATTTAACACTTGCTCTAGATTTGCACTTCTGATCCATTGTGGGTGTTTGTATTTTAAGTTCACACACTACAATGCAGTTCCTATCCCAGCTCTGAAGAAAAATATGAGCCCAATTTTAATGACAATGTACAATTGTACTGGCATGTCCCAAAGCCTGGGGAAACCTGTCCATTAAAAAATAATGGAGTAGGAAGTCCTGGCATAGAGTAAAGCCTTGAGTGAAATTCCACAGCTTCATGGACTGTTAATTCTTTATTAGGTTTTCCTAAGACTGAGATAAAAGGCATTTTATCTTTTTTAAGGTTTGCATTAACATGTCATTGAGTTTTATAGATACATTGATCTTCATTTGGCTAATCGAGAAAGGGTAATAGAAATGTGTGTTAAATGCCAAAGCAAAGATAACTCTGTAACACTTCAAATTTTTGTGTTATTTTTATTTATTAAGTTTTCTTCAGATGCAGAACTGTGGTCAGTGTCAAGTTGTGAAACTCCTCTCACTGTATGTTTTTATTGGCTGTCCTAATTTTCTTTTTTTCCTCTTTTTTTAAATCTGCCTTTGCTTTTAAGTTAATTTGGCTGTGAAGTTGATGTGTGATCACTAAAAACTAACAGAGACAATTGACAAGATTTTTAAAAAGACTGTTGTGTCTGATAGATTCTTGCTTCTCTTGGCTGAGAGTCTTTTTACACTGTGTTCCATCTGAGATGGAGCACTGAAGTGTGTCTTTGGATTCAGAGACAAAAGCTGAATCTCACTCATGTCAATATTTTTTTGAACAAAGATTAAGGTCTTTATCTCCTTCCCCTAACAGTGAAATCTGGGCTTGGGGGAAGCTGGAGGGACTTGGACTCCAGTCAGGGGCTCCTCTCTGCCGTTTTTGGGTCAGCAGCCCTCGGTGATGGCCGGTGCCTGGCCGGGCTCGGGAGGCTGCGGCTCCTCCTGGTGTTTGATTGTGCCTGTCTCCAGAGAAACACATCCTCACACCAGGCTCACCATGTGCATCTCATAAGGAACTCTCTGTGGATAAAACTTTATTAACAGCAGTCATTGCTAATGAAGATTCTGCAGTGGTCAGTGTATTAGCTCTGGGTATGAAGGCACGTGAGAGGGAAACGAAATGAAAAGTTATTTTTGCCTTCTCTGTGTTGAAATTGTCCATCCTCCATCAGTTCTGCATGAGCATGATGGAGGGCTGGGGGAAACATTGGATTGTTGTGGTTCTCTGCAGCTGGACAGAGCTCAGCCCCAGCTGGGGTGTTTGTTCCCAGCCCTGTCACGTCTCAAGGCTCCTTGACAAACAGGGAATGAGTGAGTGGAGCTCTGAATCAAATCCCCTGAGCAGCCCTGGGGGATGATCACCTTCCCTGCTCATCAGCTCTCAGGGGGAAATCTTCCTTTCCTGCTCCAGAAAGGCCTGCAAGGACTTCACTGACAGGGAATGGGCACAGGCTGGGTGGTCCCAGAGATGGTTCCCTTCATGTTCAGGGTTTATTCCATCCTCTCCTTGCCAACCACTCTTGCCAAGCCAAAGCATCAGAGCAGCTCAGATCTTACATCTCATCCTCAGCTCCCAGTCCTGCAGCCTCCAGCAAATGCTTATTTTAGCACCAGCTGGCTCTGATCCCTTTGAACTCTCTGATATGAGATTAAATGTTAATTTATTACATATCATTATAGGATTATATGTTATCTCTAGGATAATGGAATCCAAATGTTAGAATAGCATGTTTGAGATTTAGTGCTTGTACACATTTCCCTCCACTCAGGAAACAAGAATAGCTAAAGGCAGAAGACTGAACAAGAGGTGAATTAATCTGTCTGATCACAGCTAGCCGAGAGCTCAAGCTCTGGAAGAGTAAAACCAGAGGTTCATAATCTTTTTGCAGAGTTCAGAAGCAGAGGAGAAGTTGACTGAATTTTCTAAAAAATAAATAAGTATGAAGAAATTGTTATCTGCTTTGGCTGTTCCATGGGCAAAATCCCATGGATAAATTATGCAGTGTGAATTATGTGCTTGGCTTTAGATATAAATGCCAGACAAAGCAGAGTGCTGAAGTGACCTGGATGCTGAATTTCTGCAGAATTTCATTCTCTAGGCTGTGGGTAGGTGAGCAGTGCTGGATGTAATAAGATCTGACTTGAACTTGACTCAAACCTGAGCTGCAGTAGTGATGTTTCCACACAGAGGTTTAGAGGTGATGCCACGAAGCAGAAGGTGAACAGGGCTCTTTTGCTGTCCCTGTCACTGCCTATGATGGCATTTCCAAATGGGCAGATGCTGATGCTGAGCTGTGGTGAGCTGCATTCCCAGCACACCCAAATGCTGTGCCCAGGCACGCTGGGCTGTGATAGTGATGTCCTGTGACTCTCATTCAATTTTATAATTTCCTTGTCATTGAGAAAAGAATTAGATCCAGCTTTTTGCCTTCTCAGGCAATCTCAAATCTGGTCTAATTTACTCCTCTTGACTCTTGGAGAGTTTGAAAATGCTGTCAGCTAAACTCTCATTATCTTTTATTGCATTAATACATTGACATGAGTGAACCACACAGCAAGTATGACCTCATCCAGATTTGGGTTTTGCTCAAGAGTTTTTATTCTTTGCCTGGAAGTTAATAATTGTCTGTGAGCAAGGTAACTGTACTCAGTGCCTCACAGCATGAAAGTCACAATAAGGTTTCACTCTCTTTACACACAAATATTTTGACAAGATCTCCTTGAACTGCCTCCTCCAGAGCTATTGGGAATTTTCATTGTGCTTAGAAAATCAAACTCTAAATTGTGAATTGGCAACAGAGAGAGAAACAAACACCCAAGAAGTCCTGGGTGAGGCTCTCTGCTGGCCCCAAGGAGCTGCTCTCCACGTGTGAGTGACAAGCTGCAGCCTTTGATTGCTGCAGCAAGAGAAAAGTGCTACTGGGGGAGGGTTATTTTGTCCTTTCTGACAGCAGCTGCCGAAAATTTGTAAAATATGTCAAATGTGTATTCATAAAGTAAAATAATGCATTCAAGCATGAGAAATTATGCTTTGTTCTGGTACTGGGGTGTGCTCGAGCAGAGCTGTCTCAAGAAGCAAGGGAGCAGGGGAGCAGGTCAGCAATCACGCTTGGGATGCAAAGCTCTCCCACTCTGTAACAAATTAATGGAGTTGCTTGAGGCTGTTGTCATTCCAAAAATAAAATGTTGAATTAAGTAAAGAAATCTGAGACAAAATAGAAACTTTTGTTCTGGGTATTTTGGGCAGGGGAAAAGAAACAGGCTGTCATTAGAAAGGAAGGATTCGTGTTTTCATGTGCTGCTCCTCGAGAGGCAGACATGAATTGCTAACTCAGTGATGTCTGAACTGCAGAACTTGGCCTGTGTGCTTGCTCCTGGGGCAGTCAGAGAGCACAGATTGCTCTGGGAGTCTGCTTAGCATAATATTGGTTACTGGTGAGAGCAATGCTAAGTGCAGGCTGAAGCCGGCGTTCAGAGAAAAAAGGTCCAGACATCTCTGAACTAATAGTGGGGAATCTGTAAAGCTGTGGAGCTTTTATTTAAAGCAGCTAAAAGGCTGAATGCCCTCACAGGTCTCTGTCCTGGAACTCTGTAGCTTGTGCTTCAATTTCCCAGTGGGAAATCTCCCTGCTGCAGCCAGGCTGCACACGCTTGGAATGATCTCTGTGTGTGTGTTTGCAGCCTGGGGACACAGATCCTGCTGGGGGCTGCTGCCTGCACCTCTGGGGTTCTGCAGGGACACCTAAGGGAAAGATGACTTCTTTCCACAGACCTGAACTGTACAAAGGCTTAAGCAGGAATTTACACTGCTAACAGGGCCCAAAACCAGCGTGGGTGGTCAGTGATGCAGCAGAAATGGGGAGGGAGAGGGGAACTGCTCCCAGTGCTCAGGCTGTGAGCTCAGAGCTGCTGCCCCAGCTGGATTTGGCTCTGGGTGTCTCTGTCCTGTTTTATCATGGGCCCCAGCAGGGCCAGGCGTGGCACAGGCTCCTCCTGGGATTACAGCCTCAGTGGGATATGGATGTGTGCTGGTGAGACAGAGGATTTTCTCTGCATTCAGGACAGATCTGTGTTCTTAATAACTTTACAGGGGGTTTATTGTAAGCTGCTTTTGTGGTTTCACACAGCTCCTTGGGCCCATCAGCTCAGAGCTCATTGCCTCCAAGAGCTTTGAATCAACAGGGTGGAGAATCCAGTGAAAGTCCATTGTTCTGGAGAAAGGCTTTGGACCAACCTTCCTGTTTTCTGACATATTTTAATATCCTGTAGTTTTCAGCTCATGTAAGGAATTTTCCAATATCTCCAAAGAGAGATGCTTACATGGGGAGAATCACAAGTGCCCTAAAATGAAATACCTGTGTGACCCGTGGGTGCAGGAATGTAGCAAGTTGGTAGAATGTAGAACTTTTAATTCCTTTCCTTCATTTTGGGTTTAGGTGTAATAGCCAAAACCACTGACTACAGTGGTGTTTGTAAAGAGAAGCACAGCTAAAAATCTGTGTCCTCCATAGGCTGAGGGATCAGCCCAAACCAGGGGAGAAATTATTGCTGAGAGGGAAAATGGAAAATGCTGGAGCAGATTTAGGGAAGGATCCCTTTGAAATGACAAAATTGTTCCTTAAAATGGGAATACATGAAATGCATTCTGCACTGTGTTGCTTTGCTTTGTTTTAATGCTGAACTCAATGTGGAGTAACGGCAACCTGCCTTAGTGATTTGGGCAGTAAAATAGGCTTCCTGGAAATTTGGGAAGAGTTGTTGAGAGGGACTCTGTGGTTCCTGGAAGGCAGCAGTGCCATGGTGTTTTGGGGTGCTGTTCATACCAGTGCCCCTTGCTCCCTGCCCATCCTTTTGGGGTGCCATTTGCTGGGGCTGAGGGAATTCACCCCAGTCCTTTCCTGCTGTGCCAGGGAGGAACTTTGTGAGAAATGGGGACTCACTTTGCTGTCCAACTGTGGCTGCTGAGATCAATATCTGCAGCCAGAGAGTGATTTTAATAAAAGGACTCTCTCTCAGCTTTGCTATCTCCATGACAGATAGACCCCAGGCAACATAAATCCTGCCCTTTCTCCTGTCAGTCTCTTGGCTTTGTGTGACGTGTAGGTGTTTTGACACAGAATACAAATATTTCACAGTTAGCTAATGGTTTAGAGCATATATTTAAAAGATTTACTTTTGCAATCACCTGGTGCCTTTAGTGAATGTGTGTGCCTTGTAAAGCCTCTGTGTTGTTTGGAGAATATATCCACAGACTCCCGTACATGTATTCATTTTCTGTTGTTTATGAAATATCTCAGAGGGAAAATGAGTTTTTCTTTGGATAATGGTGGAAAGCCCTCTCCTAACCTTCTTTTTAGCAATGAGAACCTCCAGTGGCCGTGACAAACCTTATTTATCAGATGCCAGGAGGGATGCACAGGGGTTGTCAGTGCTGGCAGCTGCATTAGCAGCTGTTTGTCCTCTCCAGGTAACCAGAACAAAACCAATGCATGGTTTATCAGGTGTTTTTTAAGCTTCAGGTTAACTTGCACTAGTAGCTCTGTCCTTCAGTTCTTTCAGCTGATGAGTTTGTGACCTTTAGCCACTGTACTGATGCCTCCAATGGCAGGACAATCTCCCTGTTGCTGTTGTATAAGAGATGCAGAGAAACTTGCCAAGAGCAGCCTGTGACTTTTAACCACTGTATTAACAGCCTTGATGGAAACTAAAATGGCAACTTAGGCCAGTGATCAGCCCAGCAGAGCAACCTGAGCCATTGCAGCAGCCACAATAAATGAGAAAACTCATTTGGGGTTCCTTTCTTCAGCACCCTCCCTGCTCTGAGTGTCTTTGTGGGTGTCTGCTCCTGTGGCCTTGGCTGTGCTGATGTGCTCTGGAGAGAGAAATTCTGCTCTCCAGCTCAGGCTGGGCTGGCAGGGAGGGCTGAGGAGGAGGGAGGTGGCACAGGAGCCTCACTGCTGGGGCTGCACGTGTGCCCTGCTGAGGACACACACAGAGGATAAACGCAGGCTCTGTTCTGATGAACAAGCTGGGCCTCCTCCTTCCCAGTAATAACACTGGTAACAATCATCTTCCCAGACAACACAAATAATGAGGTAGTGCCTTAACAAGGCAGCTCCTCAACCCTTTATAAGTGGAGCCTTGTTTCCTTGGAAAAGGATAAATCTCTGATCTGCTGGGTAGAACGCTGCTCTAAGGGGTTTTATTTCCAGCTAAGTAAAAAGTTCAGAGTAAACTTTGCTTGTTTGTCTGATGCATTATAGCCTCACCCTATTTTGTTTTCTTGACTGTCCTTGTTTAATGCTGTGGCCTCTTGTTTTGCAGCTGCTTTAGGGTCACCTGTGGTGTGTTGCAGGTGAGGGAAGGCAGATGAAGAGTGACTGTGCCAGGTCAGGGCACAGACCCACCTGCCCAGCAGCACCCAGAGGCAGGTGCCTGTAGGACAGAGCAATCACAGCCAGTGCTTCCCCTAAATGTGCTCTCAGCAGCAGGGCAGAGCTCCTGCCTCTGCCCAAGCCTGATTTAGGGAGCACAGGGAGCAATATTCCCTCTGGAGTCCAACACTTCACGTTTTCCTTGGCAGCCTAATGGCAATTTTAAGCCTTTTTGTTTTTCTCCAGCTTTCCAAACTTTTGCTGATAGAGAACCCTGAATTAATCTTCAGGCCTTTTGGGTATTGGATTACACTCTGTCCCAGTCCTTTCTGTGACAGCAGTGCTGGAAGTGGCATGGGATGCTAATCCTTCTGTACCTATTCACTCAGTCGGAGAGGAAAATGCATGAAAGCAAATTGCTAGTCCAAGCTAAATTTAGATTTATTCAGTTGGAGTTAATTATAATCTTTATTTAGTCCCAAGCGATGCCTTCTTATCATACACTTATTATAGCTGAGAAAATTAATTTTTATTCTACCATAAAGGTGAATGTAATAATCTGGGTTCAGGGAAGGGATTACTTTAATAAGATTTATAGGCAGCCTTTCAGACAGCACGGTTTTATTACTATCTGTAGGTGGCCTTGCTGCACATATGTCTTTCAGTATGGGTGACTGTGCAAAATGCAGGCAAGCTCAAAACTCTAGAAGGCAGCAGCTCAGAAACTTCACCATCCAACTTAATCTGTTATTGTGTTCCAAAGCACTTGACTTGTTTGGAACACAATAACACAATTTATGGCTGAACGTGTGGCCTGATCAGGGGTTTCATTCATATGCATGGTTTAATTTTGCACTTAAAAATGTATTTTAGTAGACAAAAGATTTATGAGGCCCGAGATGCGCTTTAAAGCTTTTTTGGAAGCTTTTTTGCTGGGTAAACGTTGGCATGTGGTTTCTCTATTACTCCAGTCCATAAAACCAGGTGCCTTAGTTAAATCCCACTGTACAAGGTTCAAAGGGAGCAATAAAAACCTCTAAAACTTTTGGGAGGAGAAGCTTTGGTGAGGAGGGAACTGGAGCTGTGATGTGGCAGGACTGCTCTGCCCATGGACCCTGAGCTCACCACACCCAGCCCTGCACATTCAGTGCTGGGGTTACAGGGTGAAATGGGCTTCTCCAGGGCTGATCTCTCACCCTGCAAGTGTCAGCAAATTCTGCACATTCCTGCTTTCTCAAAGGGAGCTGGGAGTGTGGCTGAGCTTTGACACCCTTCTGGCATGAGATGGGCCAGAATGTGCAGCTGCAGAGGAGTCTGGGCAGCAGAAGTTTGACTCAGACATTTGGAGATAAGGATGTGAGACATTGTCCCAAGCCAACAAAAGTTAATTAACCTCTCTTCAGTTTTAGATGTTTGGATTAAGTTGATTTTTGTTTTTAATTGCATCTTTTTTCTTGTCTTTCTAAACAAGCTGCTGGTCCAGCAGTGTTTTGCAAAGCAAATCTCTGTCTCCACAAATGTGTAATCAAGATTGAATGGAAGGGCTGTGAATTGGTTACAAGTCCTCCATCAAGTTCTATCCTTACATCAAATTAGGATAAGAAGAGAGAATAAGAAAAGCTTTAAGGGATTTTATCACATTTTCTCAGACTATTATTTTTTATATCTTGACAGCTTTTTGTCTGACTTTAATGCTAAAAATGTACTGGGAGCAGTTCTTAACTCTTCCTTGCAGTATCATTTGTATTTTCAAATTGCTCTGCTCCAGCTGGAAACGCTAATTGTCATTATGGCTCTTTTTCTGTGCAGTGGGGGTCACTGGATAACAAAGTCAGCAGTAAAGGAGTAAGGCTTGTTCGTAAATGGAAGGTGATGGAATTTTTCCTGCTTCAGCTGGGTGATGGAATTTTACCCCTCAGGGGGGCTGTGGAGGGTTCTCCTCCTTTTCCGTATGAATGTAAAGCTGAGGAGATGAGTCACAGGATGGGCTGTGAGTGTAGGAAGTAAACAGTGACATCCTCCTTTCCTGGCCACTTGAGCGCATTCTGAGCGAGCCAGGGAGAGCACGAGGGGGTGTTCATCGCTCAGTCCTCACACAGCCCAGCCCCAGCCTACTCACAGTGCCCAGATGGTGAATAAACTCGTAGTAGACTTGCACACTGCAATCATCCTCCTCCTTCTCCTCCTGCCAGCCCCAGCAGTCAGAGTTTTCCTTCCCAGCTGTGGCCAAGCCAAATCACCTTGGGCAAACTCTCACTATTGGGGTCTCTGAACAGCATCCCTGGCAATAGGAGAGAAAGTGACCCACACAGCTGGTCCAGAATGAATTCTTTCCCTGTAATTTATGAGTTCCAGATTAGCTTTCCTCGTGTAGACACCCTATTCTGGGGTACAGTGTGTTTTCATTCAAGGCTAATGCCTGCAGTTCCAGAACAAAATCATTATTATGAACAGAGCCATTTTTATAGTGGAATAATGTACATGTGTAGTTTGATCTTTATGGTGTTTCAGGGAGGGCTGGTGGGAGGGGCTGGTGATTTTTCTCCTGTACAGACAAGCCATTGATTGCCTCTGTGAGTCATGGATAACATCATAGCACTTACTGGCACCACATTACTTGAAATGATTCCTCTTTTACAAAGAGGAGTGTCTGTATGAGCTCGCTCTACGGTTCTGATGATGCTGCAGGAAAGATGAATTTTAACATTTTCACAGTTTTTCCACAGGTGCAGGGTTGGCTTCTTGTTTGTTTTCAGAGAAAAAGGATATTGAAAGAGTTGCAATTTTAAACAGTTGTTGTTCCTTGCACCTTCAGCTTCAGAATTACTGATGGCTTATGGAAGACTTGGCTCCTGTTAAATAGTTTGCTAAAGCAGAGAGAATATTTAGATGTGAAACTTGGATTTATGTTCCATCAGGAGCTATTTTCCTTTTTAGCTACAAAATGATGGTTTAAAAGGCTTTCCTCTTACTACATATTAAATAGATGTGTTGTTGCTAACACTGACCTGCCACTGCCACTGCTACTGCTATCTTCCAGCAGGATACTTTTACTTGTTTTATTTCTTATTAAAAAGTATGAAATCTAAGAAATTCAACAAAGATTCAATGAAATCTTGAGTTCCGTGAGTGGCAGATTTTTGTTGCACAGTCTGTCCTGCAGCTGTGGCTTTGCTCCTCTTTTAGTCCTGTGCTGCTTTTTGTGGTGGCAGTCCAGGGTCAAGGGAGATTAAAACCAAGAATGGTGAATAATTTTATGATTAGATAAGAAATGATCAAGAGAACAGAACAGAAGCTTTGTTTGAGGCCTGAGCTGGGCAGGGCAAGGACCAGGAGGGGGCATCTGTGATGCTCAGCACTGCATTGCCTGCTGCTTTCCTCCCTCTGTGCCTCAGAAACATCACAAGGGAGTTTTCTTTCCCGTGCTCTGAGTTTGCAGGATGAGCTGGGCTATGAGGATATTGCCCAGCTGTGGAGGGAAGGATTTTAATATAAAATTGCAGTGCTGATGCTTTAAAAGCTGACCTGTTGCTCTAGGGGTCAGTAGTTCCTCAATCCAAGTGAGTGTCTTAGCAGGGGCAAAGCACCTGCAGAAAATCTGCTACAAGGGAAAAGTTTTTCCAAAATTCCAACTAAATATCTCAATTCACATCCCCCAGTGTGTTATCTCCACACGTCTCCCCTCAACACCCCCTGTGCCCCAGAGGTCTGAGCAAACCAGACTGTTGTGAGAAAGCTCTGGGCTCTGGGGAAGCTCATTCGGTCTCCATTTACTTTTCCTCAGCTCTTGCTCTCTTTTGGTACCTAATTAGAACTAACCCACGTTCTGCTCTAATGTTCTGGCCTCTTTGATCTTGCTGGAGTGCTTATTAAAGGAGCAGGTGATGTTTTCATGGCATTATTGCACACCAGAAAGCTCCAGATGTGTCTGGTTTCTGATTGCTGCTCTGAGGAGATTGATGCTTGCTGCTGATGTGCTGAATTAAAAAGGTGGGGTGCTGGCCTGCCATCGTATGAAGTATTTCTTTTTAGATCTTCCTACAGCACCATAAAATGCTGCTAAATTCAGATATCATATTTTGTTGCAGGCTGGTTCTAGGACAAAGCCCAGCCCTGTCTACTGATGTTTATGGCTTCCCATATAAGCCTTCAGACAAAATTTGTATCTCATTTTGCTTGAGTTACAGCAGGATGATATCCCAGTCCTCATACCAGTTCTGAGCTGAGGCACTGAGAAGTTGCCACTGTAATGAAATGGAGGAAAGGGGAAAACATCCCTTTTAAACTTCCTGTAAATCACTGCTTGAGAGAGATAAAATATCTGCATAAAGCGTGTGTGGGAGTCCTGTAATGTAAACACAAATGCATTTAAGCCTTGTCTTGTTTTTGGTTTGTAACTGCCTCAGTGTTTAAATCTCCTCTGCAGCCTGGTGTGCCTTGGGAGGAGATTTAGCTCCTGCTCCAGAAATCAGAGGGTACTCTTGCTGCTCTGGCTCCTTGCTTATCTGCTTGGCTGCTTATCTCTATGGCTGGAAAGTTTTTATGTTAAATGCAACTTCTCAAAAGTATTGCTTTCAAATGTAGTTCAATTTATTTACAATTAATCCGGAAAGGGGCTTGTCTGCATTTGAATTTATAACAAAGAAAAAATATCCTTCCTTCTCGTCTGCCTCAGCTTTCCCAGGATCAAAGTTCACTTTCTGCTCCTGAGTTGGGAAGTTGCACAATGGCAGAACATGTCAAAGTGCCCTATAAATAAACCACAGAGCAGAAATGGGGCTGCTAAAGCATCCCTTGGTGACTTTCTGCCTGGGAGGGAGAGATTTCTGCCCATCATCCACATGGGGATGGAAGATGTGGCATGGAAGGACCAAGGTCAATTTTCCTGACGAGAAAATTGGTTGTCCCATGTGTGATGCCACTGCCAGGTTCTCATCATCTGGGTGTCTGCATTTCACCATGGGCTGTGCTGGTGAGTTCCAGAGCTGGGCAGATGTTTGTGATGAGAGCAAGGCAGGGGACATTTGCATTTGCACGTGAAGCTGAGAGAAAACCCTGACCTGATCCCCAGGTGCAGTGGTGAGAGAGGAGATTGCTGGCAGTGTTTCCTGCTGAGAATTTTTTTTGGCTGCTTTTTGTATATTTTTTCATGTTTACTCATTCCCACAAAGAATATTCCAATGGCTGAAAAAACCTCCTTGACACAAGTGAATATAGAGCAAAAGTAAAGGCAAAAGTATTGTGGTGAAATGAGAGGCATTTAAACAAGTGTAGATAATATCAGACTATCAAAAACAAATGACCAGAATTTCAACTGAGAACAAGAGTGGAGCAAAGTCAAATGGATGGGATTTGCCCTAGAATCTGTCTTTGATAAATGTAGGCTTTAAAAATACACAACCTGAAAAAAAAAATAGCTTAAATATTAGAGCTTTTATCTCTGCTAAATCGTGGCTGCAAGAATCTGAGTCATCTGGCTTGAGCAGGTGTAATTGTTTGTGTGTTGTGTATCTGCTCTGGCCAGCCCTGGCAAACAGTGAAATCACCACTCAGCTTCAGAGAGACAATGAGAGCTTTGACCTTAGGCTCTGTCATTGTGCCTTTGTTATCTCTGTGCATTTTAATTCCTTGGCTTTCTGTTTGTTTCCTCTGAGCAGTCCCAGGAGCTGGGATTCACCGGCTCTTTGTTGGGTACCAATTGTTAGTTTGAAAGAGCCACTGTTTCTGGTAGCATCACAGCCCAGACTGAATATATCTCACTATTAATTAGAGATCAGCCCAAACCAAAGATGTCTGTTTGATCCCTCCCTCCCTCTGGAATCTTTTCTTTCCTGGGAAAAATCACTCAGTGCTGGCTGGAGGATTGACCATTGTGTTGTAGAGAAACTTCTGTGGTTTCCAAATGTGTTTTATTCTCCTCAGGAATTAAACCAAAAAATCCTTCTAAGTGTCTGAGATCCTTCTGTGTGTAAAGGATTTCTCCTTCTCTCAAGTTCACTCTTGCCTGTAAACCCATCTGACTGACACCTCTATCAAACCCCATATATTTTATTGTGAAAACTTTTGGTTTCAAGAACATGAAGCTTTTATCAGGTTCTCACTAATTTCCAAGCTGCTGACCTGGCAGAATGGATTGGGAGTGATGCAGATGTTCAACCCCCATTGCTTTGTGTGTTAGTGATGGTAGATTAAAGGAAATGTTCCGTTTTTACTGCTTAAACTCTTCTGTTTTACTGCTACTAATATTCAATATGTCAGTTTCTCAGGCACATTGAAACATGGGTGAGGAGAAGCTGAAAGTTTGATCTGATGGTAAAAGAAAAAAGCCAGACTGCCAGTAAACAG
This sequence comes from Loriotus luctuosus, assembly GCA_035582745.1. Classification (NCBI taxonomy): domain Eukaryota; kingdom Metazoa; phylum Chordata; class Aves; order Passeriformes; family Thraupidae; genus Loriotus; species Loriotus luctuosus. The sequence goes on from JAWWEY010000045.1 coordinate 12,371,662, forward strand.
TTTGGGAAGTTAGCTTGGGATCTGGCCAGTCAGTCCTCTCTTGGTGGTACTAGTGTTTGATTTTTTGATTAGTGGCTTTAAGCAGATAACAGGTTGGGGAAGGTGGAAAGGGAGCTGCACAGCTGAGGCACTGCTCCCAGCCTGAGCTTTGAACAATAGTGCTTCCATGGTACCTGTGTCAGGCTGTTCTGTAACTGTGACCAGCAGGGCTGATCTCCTGCAATCCATTGCTTTTGTCAGAAGCTGAGGCCATGCTAAGCAAACATTTGAGTTTTTTCTGTTTCCTTTTCTCTTTGGCTGCAGTGGTGGAGAGCCGAGGAGGGATCATGGACAGCATCCAGAGATTCTCCAACCTGCCAACCTATCTCCCTGCAAACCCTCACATCTCCAATGCTGATACTTTCTTCTTCCTCAAGGAAGCCAACCAGGATATCATGAGGAACTCCAGTTTGCAGTCCAGGGTGGATTCATTCTTTATATACAAAGCCAAACAGCCACCTGTCCTAAATGCCACGTATGGACCCTTTTCTGTTGAACAACCCGTTCCCTTGGACCTCATGCTGACTTCTGCATCTTTTGGTTTCACAAATAAATTCACTTTTAATTGGAAATTAAAATCCCACATAATCAACAGCTCAATCTATTCCAACAAACCCAAAATCCAGACCTTGTTCTATATAGCGGGGAAGGACTGGGACGACTACGACTCTGAGGAGATGCTGCCTTGTGTGAAGATGTTTGCTTTCCTGGAGTCTAGAGAAGTGGTGGCCAGCTGCAGATTGACAGGCCACCTGGGATTATGTGTCGTGGAGCTGGAATTGTCTCCCAGCTGGTTCAGCTCCCCTCCACCCCTGCTTGCAGAGGAAACAGCCTCCCTGGAAGGGATTACTGTGGAGCTCTTCTATAAGATTTATGCAGTGGATGGGGAATGTTCTCCAGAGGATGCAAAATGGGAAAACAATATCCATGCAGGTGAAGAGAATGAGCACCAAGCTTTGTCAGCTATGGAGAGGATTGGTAGCATCGTTGTTTACCCAAATCAAGACAAATTAAAGCAGTCTTCGCTGAGGGTGGATGAAAATATTCTTATTCACTTACCAGTCAGCCCGGTCAGAGAGGGGGACATTGTGACCTTCCATGTTTTCCTGGCTGATTACTCACTAGCAGACCAGTTTGTATTAAGGTAAGAGAACTTTTTAAGTGTTGTATGCAAAACAAATTGGGGCAAATCAGTGCTGGGTGTAAATTTTTGGTTATATTTAATGTTTTCATGAGAGAGCTGCATTTTCTCTTCAACAGGTCAAAACTGTAGATAGTCTTGAATTATCTGTGTGGATGAAACTTTCTGGACCATGGACATTGATTTTAAAGTATGGGCTATAAATGTTTGTTTGATTATTTTTTGTTTTAATTCTGTTTGCTTCTAGTCATAATTCTGCCTCTGAAATTCTGCCTCTGAAACTCAGCCAGGGTAACTGCTGCAATGTGTTTTCCAAAAGAATTTGCAGGAGGGTTTTCTGTTTCTTTGGTGAAGTTTCCTCTGTTTTTATCAACTTTATCATCATCATCTTTCCAAAATGCATGGGCTACATCCTGCACAGGTCAAAAGTGGTGAGAACTCTTGCTGCATTGTACAGAGGGGAGCTGAGAGCTGAGGAAATGAGCTCAGCCTGTGGAGGAATCCTTTGACAGAGCCAGGATTTGGGGCTAAACTTTACAAGTTGCCTTCAGTTTTCCTAAAAGATCAGCCCTTCCTTCTTCTTCAGGCTTTTGACTGCTAGTTTTGTGGCCCATTTTTATTTTAAGTCTGGGGACTCTCTGTTGACCTTTCCTTGTGAATCTGTCTGTAATAGGAGAACTCAGGCATTTCAAACCACCCCGAGGGTTAGTGCTGCATATTTGTTCTGTCCTTAGCTGTCAGACTCTGGGTTCAGAGCTGCACAGGGACCAAATTCAGAGAGAAATGTGAGCCAAACTGGGGGAACAAAAGGGCCAAAAGGTAATTGGAAAGTGTCATCTGCTGTAAGGATGTGAGGCTCTCGGGAAGGGAGGAGCTGCAGCCCGGGCAGGGAAACCTCAGAGCAGATTGGTGCCTTACTTCCAACTTCTGATCCGAGAAGGATGGGAGCAGAACATGACAGAAGTGCACTTTGGGGACAGATGTTGAGAAAACAGACAGCAAACCTTATGCAGCACTTTCAAATCATTCAGCATTTGTGAAATAGCACATACATATTAATAAACTTACAGATTGCTGCCTGAATAGGGACAAGTGATTCACAGCACAGCGCTGCTAACGGGGGGAAAGTGTGAGAAATATAATGGGGTTTAACCAAACTTGAAAAGATTTGGGTCAGGAAGGGGCTTCCTTTAAACACAACTAATTCGTGCTCTTTGTGGATTTAGTGTTTTTAATTTGTTAAATATGGATTTGGCCAGCATCCACCGTCAGGATGGACTGGCCTGACGGAGCAGGCGGGTTTCAGCAGGCGTGTATTGATCCTCAGAGCCATAGCACAGAGATTATAGAATTTGCCTAAGGCTCTGCAAGGATTTAACACCAGCTCTTAATTCTCAGGGTTTTGTTCTCTTCCCCACACCACAGATAAAACTCCCAAGGTATTAGAGACAGCCTAAGATGAGGATGTTTTCTTTCCACTGGAATTTCTAAAATAGCATTTAGCTCATAACAAATGGTGCAAGGGTTGAGTTTTGATATTTCTGCTGGCCAGGAAATAACCAAAAACTTCTTGCAGGGACACTTCTGAAATGCTGTTTTTCAAAAGCACAGTAGGTCCTGGAAGCACTGAGCAGGAGACTAAGCTGGGTTTTCAGAGGAGCAGAAATTGAGGGAGCAGGCAGATTCCAAGCTGGGGAACCCCAGGATGATCCTGGCTGCTGCTGAGACCTCACCTGTCCCACAGCCCATGGGGTTTGCATGGCTCCAGCTGCCAGCTGTTCTCCCAACATGTGGAACCTCCATCTCAGTGTTCCTGGGAAAGCAGTCAGGTTTCCATGGGGATTTCCTTCTCTGAAAAGTGTATGGAATCTGTTCATCCCCAGGAAATGTTTCTGGTACAATAAATCAGCATGTTTTACGTGCCCAGAAATATTTCCTTGGAAAATTCACTGCTGGCTCTCTGTAGTTTAGCCTGTCTGGGCTTTGATTTGGCTTTGCTTGCATTGTGCTTTTCATCAGAGAAACTGAAAGTATTTTTATTTACCCTTCAGTTGAATGCTGAAAGTGAGAGGCAGAATGCAATTCTGCTGCTGGTTCACCTGCCCTTTAGAATAGGAAGAGTACCTGTAACTGTTGCTGTGATTATTTTGAATGGTGTATGTTGGGTCCATGGAGAGATTTTCAGCTGAAGTTTCCATGGAAGGCAGGGAATGATGCTGAGGGAAATACAAGCACTACAGTGCCTACATCTAATTTATGCAGCTTCCCTCTCCAGCTGTCCCTGGTTTTCTGCTCCATGTTAATGTCTGTGAAAACCCAGAAGGTTCTTATATACCTAGAATTTCTGTGTGTTATAGCCAGAGGAAAAGACATTGGAGAAATATATTTTCCTTGGGAAATATATTTTTGCTTAATATAACTGATAGTTTTTAATCATATCTGTTGTAAGTGTAGCAGGGTCTGGCTCATATGAGAGGATAGATCAAAACCAAGTCATTCTCAGCACAGCCTTGAGCTCTGACAGGATGCAAAGGAGCAGATATGCTCAATTTTATGCACCTCTTTACTATTTCATGCTGTGTGGCATTGTATTTTATTTTATGCCGGATTTTTTCCTAGCAGAACTGACTTCAATTCTCATATGGGAGTTGATTTTTTTTTTGTTTTGGTGAAATCTGTGATTCTTAACCAAGCTTGGGAGCTGAGAAGCAGTTGGAAGCAGTTCCTTGATTCAGCAATGTGCTGTGCTGAGACACCCCCTTGTCAGATCCCCATCCTCCCAGCCCTGTCACTGGCAGGGTGACACTGCAGCTTGTTTGTGAAGCTCCAGCTATCACTTCCAGTCCCTTCCATCACTCCAAACTGGTTTTGCTTGGCTTGAGCTAAGTCTTGGTTGGTTATTTTCATTCAGTGACTTGAATTTCAGGTGGAGCTGGAGCTCTGGTGGTGCTGTGTTTTACATAAAATACATTTGTTTATTTTCCTACTGGAGTGCAGCCAGCATGGCTTGGTGTCAGGGAAGGACACAGATGTGTCAAGGGGCAGAATTTGGGGACAGAGTGTGCATTTGGTGCCTTTGCTGTGCCTGCCACTCGTGCTGTGCCTTTGTTGACAGATGATCTATACATGTGTGTGATGAAATGCTTATGACACTGGAGATTAATTTGTGGCCTTGCTGGTCTGATCTGTACTGCAAAATTCACCATCTGGGAAGATAAATTTTGCCCATTATGTTTGGTGGTTTGTCACTAAGCATAGTTTAACTGTAAAGGTAGGTGAAATGGGCTATGTTTGCCATGATTAAACTCTTTTATGGGCCACCTTGTTAAAAAAAAAAGGGTAAAAATGAAGGACAGGTTTGAGATTCCAGCAGGACTCATACATACCTCAGTGTCACAAATTTTCAGGACTTTTTGTCCTTTGGTGTGCTGGAGTATCTCTGTTTCTTTCTTCACTAACAAACTTAGATGAAATGTAGTAAATGAGAAAAGAAAAGCTGGAAATCGTGACTACAGAAGGGGTAACAGCAACTTTAGTGCTAATTGCTAAACAGAAGAAGTCTCCTGATACATGGAGGAGTTATAAAAGAGACAGGAGAAAACAATTCCTGCTCAACTGGAAGAACAGAAATCTCATCTAATAGCACTGGGAATGGCTTCTATTTCTTCTGTGGTGTTTGTTATTATTTAACTCCATCTTGAGACTCAGAGGATGAATTTAAAAGAAAAATGGGAGTCAATTTGTACAGCAGGAGAACGTTTAATGAAATAAATGGACAATTGCCCTTTGGTTATAGGGAAGAAATGAGGACACTCTCTTTAGGAGTAAACAATGGATTTTTGGATTGCTCTCCAAGTCTCCCCATCTAAGCTGTCAGTGAGGATGTGCTGCTCCTGAAAGCTGAGCATTAACAGCAACCTGTCACACACAAAACGTGGGTCTGTGGGCATCCCCCACACTCCCCAACAGCAAGGAGCCATCCTTCTTTGTGCCTGCTCAGAATGGAGCTGGAGATGGGAGAAATTCCAGGATAACAGCGAGGAAGCAGTTAATGAACACCTGGGAGGGGAAATGGAAGCAGCTCAGGGTGTGGGGCTGCAGGGGATGGCAGGACCCTGCTCAGGGACATCACTGTCCCTTGGTGCCTTGGCAACCTCAGGAGAAGGATTATCCACTCCTCCCTGCCCTGCTCCATGCAGAGCAGCTCAAAGATTGAGCATGAACCAGGACAAGGCATTACACACACCAGGAGACCCTTCCTGATTGGTCTCACTAGGCAAAATGATATTAAGGATTTATATTAATAAACATATATCCATATGGAGGAGGTGGTGTCTCCTGCTAAGGAATAAAAATTGCACAGACCATTAAAAGTGACTTACAAGGCTTCTGTGTTAATAATGAAAGATCTGGAGAAGTCTGAGCAGTCGTCTAGAAGGCCAGAAAAAGATCATTAAGAGGATGTCTCCTGCCAGTAGCTGCCAAGAGCAAACAAGGGAAAGAAAACAGAAGGTTTTGGATCCGGAAATGCATAGAAAATGAGAGTACAGACTGTGGGGAATGCAGCCTGGCTGCCTGTGAGGAGGAGGCTCCACATGGCCTTCATCCCTCCCAAGCAAGCTGCTGGGAATGGGAAGCTCTGCCACTGGGATTGTCACTGGGGAGAGAAAGAAATGATTCACTGCAACATCATTTCAGGATGAACATTCAGCAGAAATCAAAGTGTTGAGAAAGGAAAAAAAGTACGAAAATGCTCTTCTGAAATCTGAAATGCTGGTTCAGATCTAGAAATAATCACAGAAATAAACCATTACTGGTGGCTTGGGAATAATTTGGGTTTTAGTCCAAAATTTCAATAAACCCAGGATGAATGTTGAAATTTTTGGTTTCCCTTTCCTCTCTGAGTACATGGAACTAAATGTAAATATGAAATAGTGATACATAATGTTAATAAAAATATCGAGCACTGCTAAGTCTGGAAATGCCAGATCTGTCTGTGCAACCTTTCTGCAGTCCCCAAGTACTTATCCACTATTTCATATTCCTCCAAGACAGATTCACATTACTTCATTTTTCCAGATCTCCTGCTTCATTTGATGCCTATATTGTCTTCCTCCCACTATTTTCTTTTCTTTTTGTTACTGAGTGGGAAAGGGAGTAATATCCTTTCAGGACACTCCAATGAAGCCTGGGGGAGCTGTCACCAGAATGGTTTTTTTGGCTTGAATGAACCATTTCTATAAATCCTCTTTCAGAAAAGGTTGAAACATTCTTTTATTTTTCCTATTTCTGTTTGAGGCCGGCTTGTGGCCCAGAAAAATTGGCTGTAGCTGATGAAAACCTGACATGATGGCATGGAGTTACAAATTTCACAAGGATGCTGTATGAAGTACTTAGACCTGAATCTCTCTTGGCTGAAGGAAAAAGGTTTTTTTTCCCTGGGAGCTGCTGGATCCACATCCATGAACCAGCCTGGAAATCATTGTGCCACCCTGGCAGCTTCTCTGTCCTCCTCACATGCCTTAAGATAACCTCCTCTGCCCCAGCCACCCTGGAGAGGGAAAAGAAAAGAAACCACCCCCTCATACAGCCTTAAAATCAGTTCAAAATGACAAAAAAATAACTCCTCCTTAGAGCTGGAGCAATTCTAAAAGCAGGGAATAAATGACCCAGTGAATCCTGAAAGAGCCTGCAAGACTACAGTCAATAAAGCTTTTTAATGGAATTTTAGATAAAGGTCAACTATGTGCTGCAATAATCAGCTGTCCATGATCACTGCTCAGGCAGAGCAGCAGCTCCAGTGACAGAGAGAGGCCCTGGGAATTGTTGGATATTGGCTTGGAAGCGCTTCCAGATGGGATTGCAGCCTCGTGGTGATAAAACAGGGCTTTAATTGAGATGTTTCCTGATGGAAATGTCTGCTGCCCTGCAGAGGGGTCCTGGGCGTGCTGCTCTGGGCACAGCCCAGGCTCCTGTGCTGTGTGGGCAGGGAGGATGGGGCCAGGTCCTGGGGACTGCGTTCCCACTGCTGGCTGCTCCTTGGCTCAGGGATCTTCTCTTCTGTCATGGGAGTGGGGAAATGTTTGTCAGAGTTGGAGGGGAGGGTGCATCAAAATGCAGAATTAATTACAAATATTTAGCCTGTGTGTGTGTTCCACCAGTGTTTTTCACTGAAGAGTTTGCCAGTTATTTTTAATTTTGGTGCTTTGGGAATATTTTGTGTGTGTGTTAGAACACTGAGTACAGCTGGAATGAAACAAGGATCCACTTCCCACTGGAGAAGGTGTTTGGTTTGCCTTGAAAGCCTGCTTTGCTTCCATTCAAGCCCTGAATTCCAGCACCTCAGCTATCTCATTCATCTGCACCTGGGAGCAGTAAGGATCTGGCAATGTCACATAAATTAATTTGCTGTTTCTCATATCCAGAACCATCAAGCAGGAAATAAGAGAGGTGGCTGTTTGTTGTGTTTGGTGCAAGAGCAGGTGTCTCATGGCTGCTCTGTGAGTGGGTCCATGGTGCTGTGTGCCACTGGTGGCTCTGCATCTTGTTTGACCAACAAGGATTGTGAGAGGAGCTCTGGCAGGCTCTGCTCTTGTCTGCCCTGTCAGCAGCATTGCTGTGCCCTGCAAGGGGAGGGCTGTGAGCAGCACTTCCCATGGAGCTGAAGGTGCCAATGCACCACGTGCTCTGACACAAACTCTGCCTTGTTGATGGTAATGGAAAGAGATTTTACATTTCTAAATGGATCGGGTTCTACAAGCTCGTTGTAAGCTGAACCCCATCTTGTCAAAGCTTTGGCATGACAGCTCCTGCTAATTAACTGCAGGCAGCTCCTGCAGAGCCCAGTGCCTGCTGCAGGGCCAGGTGTGGGTGTGCAGAGCACTGAGGCTGCATGAGGCAGGGACAGGCTGTGCTTCACCTGCCCTGCTGCTGGGCCTGCCTGGCATGAGGCTGGGGATTGTCACCCTCGTTTTTTAAGATTTTCTAGGCCTTCTGATGCTGACATTCTTGTAGTGAACTTTCTCACACACTTTCTGTAAATAACTCATTGTTTTGCATTCCTTTATGGAGGAGGAG
>JAWWEY010000045.1:12379971-12410120 GCA_035582745.1 Loriotus luctuosus
GTTTTGCATTCCTTTATGGAGGAGGAGAAAGTTGATGGACTGTTGGTTTGTCCAGTGTCATTGGAGAGGTGGCACTGCCACCCTCCAATCCACTGTCACTCTTAGAAAACTATAAATGTTGGAGTCAGGAAATAAGCTTTCCTTTTTCCTTCACCTTGAGAACAGCGATGTGTGCTTGTGTTCTTTTGTGTCCTATAATGACAGGGGATCCATTTGGGTGAGGAGCTGCACCTCAGGGACCCCAAAGTTCAGCCTCTGCAGCCAGCTCAGGGCATTGCCACTGCTCCAGAGCTTGCTTTTGCTGGGGGCTAGCCTGTCTTACCTTTGCTGTGATTAATGTTGCTGCAGCTCTGAAATGGGAAGGGAAACCACAGAAGATGGAAGTAGAAGCTGAGTTTTGCCTGTGAGCAGCCAGCTCTGAGTTGAGTTACCTCTGTTAATGAACACAAAGCTGCCTTGGGGTGACAAAACTGCTTAAATTCACAGTATCACAAAGGGCAATTTAATGTTTGTCTTACAGCTGTCTTGTTTTTCTTCATCCATTTCTTTTATTTTTTACCTTGTACTCAGGTTGGAAGCGCAGGTCAGCAAAGGTTCCTGTCTGTGAGTGATCATTTCAGATTTGGGGCACACTGTGGCTCTCTGCAAACTGTGTGTCCTCATAAACAAGTCCCTGGCGGGGAGCTTGGGGGGAGCCTTTGTTTTGGACAATATGCTGAGTAGTCCCTGCTTTGTGCTGCCAGACAATGATGGCATTGATCAGCTTCTTGTACAGCTCTTCATTAGCTGGCAGTGCAGTAAATCACAGGCTTGTTTAAACAAGTCAGACACAACAGTGATTCGCTCCTTGATGCAGTTACTTCTCCCTCTATTCATTACATTCACAGTAATGAATAGTATTAAAAGTAGAAAAATGCCACTACTTTGAAATTTCCTTTTTTCCTGAGATGTTTCAGGCCATGCATTGCTGTCATTTTATCCTGGTAAAAATGAAGTTACTCTCCCGTGAAGCTGATGAAGTATTGCTTTGAGGGAGCACATTGATCTCAATTTCTTCATGCTCCCCCTGATGCAACAGAGAGTTGCTTTTGTCCTTGTGTTTACCCGTGAGTTTTTGCATGCTCTGATAGAAGAAGGCCAGTGTGATAGTTGGCTGACAGCTCTGGGGAGAAAGGACTCTCAGAAAGAGCAGGAAACCAAATATTGCAAGAAAATTGTCAACATATCTTCTTGTTTTGGGTGCTGCTCCAGCTCCCCATGCAATTTATGTCAATAAAAGACTGGTAAGAAATGGTTTTGGGCAAGGCAGAGCAGGGAGCTGTGCTGTGTGAGGTATTTAATGCTTCAAATAGCTGCCTTGGATGCTGTACTGGGCCAGGTTATGAAAGAAATCATATTAACAAAGTTATTGGATCCCAGATGAATCCAAAGAGCTGCAGGAGAAGAAAACAGTGACAAATGAGTCTGCCATTCCGAGGCACAGCAAATGGTGCTTACAGTTAAAGCTATTTCACTGCTTGCACCATTCCTGGCAGCCCTGGAGCTGCTGGGGCAGCAGTGGCTGTGCCAGGATGGGGAAACCTCGGGCTGGCAGAGCCCCCAGAGCCCCTGCCCTGGGGCCAGAGCTGGGTGACACAGGGGGCACCACCAGGGGCTCTTCCTGAGATTTCCAGAGCCCCCAGAGCCCCTGCCCTGGGGCCAGTGCTGGGTGACACAGGAGGCACCACCAGGGGCTCTTCTTGTGCTTCCCAGAGCTGCTCCTCAGTGCTCTGGCTCTCCTGTCCCCCAGCTTTTGGTCTGGCACCAAGCAGTGCTGGCTGGCAGTGCCCTGGGTGCAGCAGTGCTTCGCCCTCTGTTGGGGGTTACAACCACTAAATAAAAGGGAATTGTCTCAAATCTATTCTCCTGAAGATCCCTGGGGAGATGCTGCATTCCCAGCAGAGGAGGAGCAGCTCTGAGCAGCAGTATTTCCAGGGATATCCCCTCAGGAGGGTGCTCTTGGGAGAGCCATGCTCAAGCAGCCCCATGTTTGTGGGGCAAACCTGTCACCCTCCCTCTGCCCCACCATGCTTCCCTTTAAATGGCTCACCAAGACCAAAATGTCCTTCCTGTCCCCCACTACATCCTTCTGAAAAATCTCCTGCCAAGCAAACTTTCTGTTCCTTTTTTTTCCTCATTGTGCTGCCCAACCTTTTGTGGTATTAATGAAGGAGCCCTCCAATGCACTTTCAGTAATCCCCATCTCTAATTGTGCTGGTCCTAGAGGACAGCAAGTGGGAAAGGCAGAGAGGCAGGAGTGTGGGATAGGCAATGCCTTGTTCATGAGCTTTCTAAGCATCTGCTCAAGTTAATGAGGGTCTGGGCAAGAAATGTGCCAAGCAGCCACAGGGAGCACACACATGAGCACTTGGATGCAGATCCCTGGTGGAGGATGGTGATAAAATGCACCAAGTGATGCTTGGGGACAGTCTGAAAAGTTTGTCCTGGCCTGGGAGGTGAGAGAGAAGCAGTAGCAGACTGTGAGAATCTGGAGCTGGATCCAAATGCATTGTGAGTTTTGGGTAGTTTTGGATCTGGGAATTTGGCTCTGGCCCATCTCTAATTTAATTTGCTGGCCAGAGTCTTCTCAGGGCTCCCCAGAAAAGAGGGGTGATTTAATTGACTTCCGTAGAGCTCCTTAGGATTTGTGCCAGTGAAACCATTTGAATTTGGTTGTGTGAAGGCACACGGGTGTGTGCCAGTGCCCTGGCTTCATGTTTCTCTGGGAAATTTGTTAGGGACAGTGGCAGCCCCGAGTGGGTGGGTGGGCAGGACACAGATGGAGAGGGAACACTCGTGTTTGGAGCTCTGTTTGTGATGGCACACAGCACCACCAGCAGAATGCTCTTAATTGTGGCATTTCCTGCTGTCATCTCCATAATGTGGTGTAAGTACCTATGCTCCTCAGCTAGGATGACTTTTGACTCATTTGCCAAAGCTAATAACCCTTTAAAAATAATTTAAACCTTTTCAGAATGATTCCCCTGATGCTCCAGGGACCAGTAGTCCTTTATTTGCCATAGAGCAGCCACAGAATGAATAGCAGCACTGTGGACTCCCTCAAACAGCGACCTTATGTGAGATGTAGCGATTACAGCAATTAAATCCTCTTTGCCAAGGCAACCAGGGCTTTATTTCTAACTGAAGTTACATTTTTTTCCCCCAAATGAATCTCTTCTGCATGCATTATTCATTTTTCTTTGGAACATTTAGCCTGTGCGAATTCCACGAGCTCAAATTCAGTATTATTACTTATTAATTATTGTGTTGAGGTAATGTCTAGGACAGACTGCCCCAGGGGGTCAGAGGGCACTGGGTTCCCCTGCAGCCAAAAGCAGAGTAAGGCCATAAACTTTGTCTTGAGATGGGGGTTGAAAATTTAACAGCATTTGTGGAACAACTCGTGAGAGTTTGCATTTGCATTTTGCTTGACTCCAAAACCCACGTCAAGGAAGTTTGGGGCATTTTGGTCCAGTGGATTCTTAGGCCAGTGCAGTTCTGACCATACCCTTAAATTAAGTGTTTGAAGAAGGTTGGTCATGTCAGCTCAGACATTCAAAGTCCAGCTGCATTCTCCTCATTGTGGCTCTTGCTTGGGAAAGGGAAGGTCAGTGATCAAAAATAATGGTTAAAGTGCAACATTTTCTTTAACAGTTTTGGAAATTCTAGCTTAGGACAATCTTTGGAATCCTTTGTTTTTAAGGACATGTGCTACACTCTCCTTTTAAGATTACGTGAGTTCATTGTCTCTTTCTGGTATCACATAAATAGCCTCTTGATTGACAAGGAAACTAAAATGATTCTGTTTAAATCTGTACTGCTCTCCTAAGAAATCTACATTCATTATTCCTGGGATGACTGAAAGATTTACAATAGTTTATAATCTGGTATCATTTCATTCTTCTTCTTGGTATTATTAATCACCTTGTCATGAAACGTCAGGAGAACTTTGTTCAGCTTGCATGATTTGGGCTGAGAAAGCCATCCTTTAATATTAATGTTTCTTAGGAAATTGGGTAGATATCTTTGCATTCTGGGAACCATAAAATGGATGAATGATGTCCTCTGACTAGACATTAGATGCTTACAGGCTGCTGAAGCTGAAGAATGGTTGAAAAAGCCCTGCAGCTGTACCACAGTGGGAAGAAAAATGACCTTGCAGAGCAGATCTGGTCCAGGTCAATGTTTGGTTGTAGATCTGCAGCCAGGAGTGCCAGGCAGGATGGTGTTTGTGGTTCTCCTGGAACTCTACCATCAATGGCTGTGCCTCACTGGGGACATGAAACCCAGGTCCCAATTATTTGGTCATTTAAAGATTCTGGGTTGCATTTCCTGAGCCTGGAGGCAGTCAACCAGGATCCTGGCTGGCTTTCAGCTGCAGTAATTACAACTTGCCAGCTCAGATTTTCTCTGCCTCTTAAATCACATCCGCTATTTTTCACTTCCTTTGCTAAACTGCTGTGTCCCCTGTGCTGTTGTTGGTGATAATAGTTCTAATGCTTTGCCTATTTATGTAATGTTACTTTATCTGTAATGTCTCACAGTGTTTGTACAAGGAACGTCTGTCATTGCTTTCATTTTACAAATCACTGTTTTTATTGCTCGTGTTCCAGCGATACACCTCAAAGAGCAGATGCTTTCCAAAGGGAGGAAGGCAATGCCTCTCCTACCCTCCAAGTGTTGTTTTCCCGTGAGGAGAAAGCTCCTGCTTTGTCCCTTGGGTGTGTGAGCAGGGCAGGTGGGTTTGGGATGGCGCAGAGAGTACCCAAGGGCGATGGATTGTTGGTGGGCAGGGAGGTGCCATCCCAAGGGGCGATGCCCACCCCTCTGTTGGCAGCCCCGCCGTGTCCCTCCGTCCCGGCAGGGCTCGGCTCCGAGCTCAGGCCAGGAGAGGGCAGAGCGGGCTTGTGCTGGAGCAGGAGCCCCGGCCGGGGAAGCGCTCGGGAGCCGCTGCGAGCGGAGCCGTGTCCGGGCTGCGATCCCCGCACAGGACTCAGAGCATCCCTCCCCTAAAAACGCCTCCATGGGGGGATGTTCAGGAGCTGCTCCATCTGTGTGAGCCCCGCACAGGGCAGAGAGGGCAGCCCAGCGATTATCCTGAGTGAGGAGGGCAGCTCGGAGCAGGGCTGTGCACACACACAGGGTGCACCCAGGCTCTGGGCATCGCCTGCCGGGGGCTGTGCACAAACCACGAACGGGACAGGACTGATGGGAACGTGCCTTGAGCTGTTGTATTTTCCAGCATCAGTCTCATTCCATGGTTATGACAATGGGACGATGCCACCAGCTCACATCCCAGGCAGCAGACACAGAACTTAATGTTACAACTCACTTTAGAAGATTTTTGACCAATCACACAAAGCAAAAGCACATTGACAGCAGTTCTATCCAACCACTATAAGCACAGGTACCTTTGGTTAAACTATGCTTGCTTATTTCTAATACAATACCTACTTATAAGCCTTAAAACACAATGCACAGAGCTCCATTATTAAGCTTAAAACTTTCTAATATCTCGCTAGATAAACTTTTCTGCAGCTTAGGGAGTTATTCTAGACAAGCATGAATACACAGACCATTGTTCTGTTTGTCCCTGTCTATCTGTCTCTCATCCTCTATTTGTTCACATCTGGGCTCGTATCTGCAATTTCCTACCCCAAATGAAATGCTCTACTGTGGTTCATCCCCTTCTTTTTCCCCCCTCTCTTCCTTAAATACTTTCTGAGAACTGTTGCATATTCTCTCTATGAATGTACTGTACCCTGTGTGAGCTGGATATTGCAAATGCACTTCATAAAGCAAATTTCCCCTCTGGTCTGAAGGTTAAGAAGCTTTAAGTGAGATTGTCTCTTTGCAGAACAACTTTCTTTTTCAGACTTGAAAAACAATGGAAATGTAGTTAATGTTCAGCCTGACAGAGTCTTAGCAAACATATTAAGGGTTTCATTTAAAAAAATCATATTTCACTTCCAGAGACAAGAAGCAGAATAGACTTGAGTCTTTTTTAATGAATAAGATCCTTAGTAAGGTACTTGCAATCTTTCTTTATGTAAGGCTCATTCTCAGATTTTTTTTTCTTTTAGGAGCTAGGAAGATTTAGTGCAGCATTTTCTAAATTGTGTCGTGCTTCCTTTGGAATAGAATGTAAAGGGAAATGTATCTTAATGTTAAAGAGACGTGAAACAAAAATGTGGTTTTTCCCCAAAGAAAAGTTAAACATTTGCAAGAAAAATGTTCTTCACGGCAATTTCAGTTATGTTAAAAACACATTTACTGTCAGAAAATAATGGTACTGGATGAGCTCTAATAATAAACCAATTTGTGTGTACCAGGGGAGTGGACTTTTTCAGCCTTTTGTTGTAAGTCATGCTGGAAGGGCTGCCACTGGGCTACAAGAGCACAGATATTTTCACACTGGGATTTGTGTCTGCTTGAATTATGTGAATAACTCCATTGAAGTACAACTGGGGAACAATTCATCATGTGATTCTTATTAAAACATTGCTTTTTTACTCCGTTCAGTGATGTTTGAGCAGCTCCATGTATTTTTCTCTCAGATTTCTCTTTTTAATTCTTTTTTTCTTAAATGTTCTGTGTGCACAGTGCCTCTATTGTACAGCCCAGAGCACGTGGCAGCAAACTCCTGATTTGTGGGGAGCTGGCCTGCTGCAGCTCCCAAATGCCATTAATGGGCTGCGTGTGAGCTGCATTCTGGGGGCCCCAGGCTTGCACAGTGCTCCCCTTCCCTTCCTCAGCCAATTGGTTGAGATCAGCAGGTGCACCAAAGCATGCAAATTTAAAATTTGCTTTGAGGAAAATGGAGTGGCGTTTTTTGCCCTGAAATGAGCTGTTTCTCTGAACATCGCTGCCAGCTCGCTTGCTTGGGAGGATATTTGCAGAAATGGAATGCAAAAGTGGTACAAATGCAGCCAAATTGAATACATTTACAGATGTAAAAGGCTCAGGCTTTTGCAGGCTTGTAAATCTCTTTGGGGTGAGGACTGTCACTCGGTGTGGATTTATGGAGTTTTGTGTCACAGGTCCCTAAACACGTCAGCCCTCAGGTGGGTTTGGTGCTGGTGACAGTGACAACGCTGCTGCCACCCAGCTCAGGCACCTGCAGGGCTCTCCTCAGCACAGGTACCTTTCATCCTCCCTGGACCCCAGTCAGTCATGCTTGATAACAGTGTGGAAATTGGATCTGTCATTTAGTAATCCCTCAGTGATCGATAATTAGTTGTAATTACGCGCTGTTTAAGAGCTGAGGAGAGAAAATTGAGGTTTGTGGCCGGAGGAGGAAATGAAGAATGGCAGGCACACCAAGGTGTTTGGCATAAGAGAAATGCAGTTAAAGAGCTGAATTTTCACAAAGAACAGTGAGTCAAATGGCCTTCTCCAGCCAGGCCAGGTCACAGGGCTGGAGGAGTTCAGGCTGAGCAGGATAATGCAGACCTTGGTGAGCTTGCTGCCCATAAAGCATCATGACTTGGACAACAAGGATGTTTGCTTTTGTTTGCAGTCTCCCAGAAATGTGCCCAGTGTGAAGTGTCACAAGCTGTTATTTGTGAAGTACTCTTTGAAACTTCTCCTGTGTTTATAATCAGAACTCCTTCCCCCAGCTCAGTTTGAATTTTTGTCCAATATATGAGCTAGGAGAAGCTGAAGTCCTTGAGTGTTCACTCATGGGACTGTGCATCCTCTGCACTGTCTCCAAAAAGGTACAGGCTGGTGGTTTGGTTTCAGGTGGATGAGGAAAGGTCTTCCTTCTCTTCTTTTTGCTTTCTTCTCTGCTCCACAGAGCACAACAGCTCCAGTTTCCAGATGGGCAGGGATGTTATTCCAGCTGTCTCTGAAAATCTAGTTGTGCTGTCCTGGGATTTCTGTACCAGCTTTGCAGTTAAATCTGCCACTGGTAATTCTTCTCAGCCACAGAGGCAGAGAGGGTCTGTGCTGCTTTGGAGTTATACCCATGGGTGATTGCCTCGTGTGGCTGATTGTCACTCTCTAAATAGACATGCAAAATGGAACTGTTTAACTGCAGGAGGTGGGAGTGAAGGAGCTGGAGCAGACCTATTACCCAGTGGTACGTGAGAAAGAGCCAGCAGAATTTATGGTTTCTGAAGGAGCAGTATATTTTTAAGCTTCTTGTATTCCTACACTTCACAGCCCAGATTAGCAGATTGTTGACAGCTCCATGATATATTTGCTGTCACCTGGCTGGAGTCCGAAGCAAGTGATAAATTTTGAGTTTGAATGAGCTCGTGTGACATGCAGTGACAGATATATTTTTTGTTACTACAAGTATGTAGTGTGTCCTGTGCTTGGGGACTTTGGTGCTATTCTTGCTGTGGCCGTGAGTGATTTGCTTGTTTTCCTTGTGCTTCTGCCTCACCATCCAAGAAAAGGTGGGGAAAATGACACATTCCTCATTTGCTGTGATGGCTCCTTCCTTTCCTGCTGTGTTGCAGCCTGACACAGGCTCGGATCATCTTTGGGTTCAGCAGAGCCCATCTGCTGGCAGGAGGGAGCAAGGGCTCTGTGCAAAAGAATCCAGCACTTCCAGTTGCTATTGCTGGATTTCACTTATCTTGGATATGTGTCATGGGAGTTTACATGCAGAAACTTGGGGTGATTTTGAAGTGATACTACAATATTCTGGGAAGATACACCTCCCAAAATACACATTCAACACAGGAGAAGGGGCAGCAGGAATCAGTTTTGTCTTCACGTGACTGAACACTTGGAAGAGCTGAATTTGTAGATTCTGATTGTGGTAAAGCCTTAGTGCTCTATATTGGTGAGTTTTATTCTGACAAAGCTTCAGGGTAGAATAGCAAAGAAAAAAATGTGAATATACATAATTAAAATGCCTACTTTAAACTTCATGTCATATTTTTAACACTAAATTGGAGTTAAGGAGTTCAGCTTTCCTAGAGAGTTTTCCTGAGGTTTTAAACCCTGGATACTTCCAGAGAGCAAGAGATTTGGTGCCAACAGTCCCTCAAATTATAGGGCCTGTGCCATTTTTACATACCTTGGGGTGAAGGGTATGGTAATTAATGGCTTGCAGGGATTAATATTGTTTCTTTTAAGTTTAAGTTAAATATTTTTGGAACAAAAGAATTATCCAGGACCATAAACCCAGTTTACTTTGAAGCAGATGGTAGAGACTGAGAGGGATCAAGAGGCAGGGAAGCTGGATCTTTCCATATCAAGGAACTGTTTTGCTTTTGTGCTGGCAGAGCAAGGGGTTAAGCCTGGGCAGAAAGTGTGAGGGTTGTGTCTACTCATCAATGCCTTGAGAGGGCTCACATGTGGAGCTGACTTTGCCTGGTTTGGTGGGGCTGGGTTTCATGGACGCACAAGGATCTGTGTCCAGCCCAGAAGCATCTCTCATCTGGCTCTGAGTCTGCCCTGTGACAGTTCTCTGCTGCTTGCCTCTTGCTCAGCTCCTCCAGCAAGGGTGGAGACACTGAAGCATCTCCAAAACTCTGATGTGCTTAGACATCAAAAATGGAAGGTGCACCTCTCTCATGTGATTGCCTGCCTTAGGGGGGAGAGCATATGCACAGCAAATGGACACTTACATAACCCTGTTAGCTTCCACTGGCTGATTTCAACTGTTGGTTTGCCACAGGGAGCTGGAGGAGAAGAATTAGGTAATATAAATAGAAAGATGACATCCTCCAAAAGAGCACCATTCAGCACATATTGCTGGCTGGCCTCATGGTTCAGAGCTGATAAGCAAATTTGGCCTGGATCCTGTTGCAGCATTTGAGGATGGCACCAGCAGAGCAGAATTGGCAATATCAGCAGAGGTGGACGCTGTGGATGTGATCCCTGCCCGCAGAGCTGCCTGCAGGAGCTGCTCTCTGTGGCAGAAACCTAGGGCCAAATTAATTGTGATTAATTTTGATTACAGACCATTCTCTTTGAAGTGACTCTCGAGATGAATTTGTCCCATGCGTACTTTAAAGGGCAAGTTGCTCACAAGTGCTTCTGCTAATGCATCCTCCAGGTTTATTTCAGATATCCTTTTTTTTTCTCTCAGCAATTGGTTCCTGGTGCAAATACAGACATTTTGCATTAATTCCCTGCAGGGCTTCTGTGCCATATTTCTAGGCTTTTGAGTGGTATTGTGGAAAACATGAAAGCATTATGGTAATGATCAAGGCCAATTCTTGTGTTCTTTATTCAAATATCAGTTGCGGGGGGCGGGGGGGGGGAGCCTGTGATGCTTAATCATGCAAAAATACTCCTAAGAGCTCATTTAAGTGAGGGTTTGAGTGGGGACCTCAAGATTTGGCCCCTAGTGCATGATGGATTTTAACAACAGCGAGGTAATGATTAGGTGGAAGAATGTGAGTACAAGTGGTTGAAGTGCTGGCATGAAAAAAGAGTGAAGAGTATTGTCCGTTCAACACCACAAGGAGCTGTTGCATATGATTATATTTAATGAAAAGAAAAGTACAATGAATGCACTTTAAAGTGAATTCCTCCTCCTGTTCTTTTCATTTGTTTGGGAATATTCTGTGGGACTGACTGAAGGCTTTGTCTGGTCTAGTAGGAGCCTCTCAGCTGCCTAATAGCAGTGCAGAAATTGTGGCACAGCACCTTTTCTTACTTATTTACTGATCAAAAGGAGTGTTTACAGAAAGCTGTGCTTTGCCCCCATTTCAAGAAAAGCCACCTGTGCTTCACTCCTTGAGGTCTTCTAAAAGCTCTGTAATGGGAAGCATTTCCCACTACGAACAAACAGCCAAATGTATTTGAAATGGAAAATTTCTGATTGAAATGGGCATCTCAGAGCTTCCAGCTGCTGGCAACCGTATGGCAAAACAATTGCAACGTTTGCAATCTCTTTGCAGAAGCTGCTTATCTAACAATCAGGACAGCTTTAAATATTTATTTGAAACTGGTTGGTTTCAAGTATTGAAAAGCACTGGTTTTTCCCCCTCGTTGCCTAATTGAAACAGGGTCATGAGTGCTCAAGGTAGGTCACTTCAAGGCCTTGCAGGTCTCTGCAAAGAGGGAGAGGAATTTGGAAATGCTCAGGTTCCCTTGGAAGCTGTATTTTGAAGACCTTTCTAAACAAATATGAAGATTTCGAGGAGGGATCAGGAGCAGAGCAAAGCTCCCCAGATGTTTTTCCATTCATAGGTAGAGATTGAGAAGGCAGGAAGCTCTGAGGTTGGGGCACTGGCCATAGGCTAAACTTGAGTAGAGTTGGTTTTCTGTGTCATCTTTCCCCATTTTCAGCCAAGGTCAATGCTGACCTCTGGCTCTGCTGCCTCCTGTGTTCTCTGCTCACACCTGAGCTCTTTGCTTGGGTAGTTTGTACTTGGGGGACCTTTGGTGGGTTCCCCTCAATTGATCTCTCACTCTTCTCTCACAGCTTGTTCATGAGTGTCCAGCAAAGCTTTCCTGACTCCACAACTGTGAGACTCAAGTGCAGGACTCTGGAAAAAAATGTTTTGTGCAGTGTGGCTGCAGCAGCTGCCATGTCCTGGGCTGATGGAAACTGGGAAGAGAGGGGCTGTCCATCTCTGTGTGCCAGAAAGTTCTGTACATAGGTGCAGAAAGTGCAGAAAGTCCTCTACCAACTAGGAAATGTGATTTTGAAATTTATCCTTACAAGTCCTTCTGACAGCTGTTCCTATTAGGAACTCAATCAGTACAGCATTGTGAATTCAGTCAAGTTTTCCCTTGACATGCTATAAATGTATTAAGTGATGAAATGTCATAGAATCAAAGCAAATTTGCACTTATTCCAGAAAGAAATCTGAATATGTAACTGTTGGGGCGGTGATGGGGTGAGCAGAGATTTGCATTCTATTGCTTCATAATGGAAGTTCCGAATAGTTGAGTTGACCTCCCAGTTAATGTGTGGTAATCCTGCTGTAGCCAAATTGTTTCTCATTTCTAACCATTTTTGATGAAGTTTGAATCCAAGTGTTTGTGTCTGGTTGGTTCTGGTTTGCAGCTGATGGATTGACAATAGTGAGAGTTCTGACTCCACTGTCCTACTCCCCTGTGTCTTTGCAGAATTCTCTTCCTGAGCCACAGGAACTGATCAGGGATGAAAAGGGGGACCTCTGGCAAATCTCTAATTGTTTAAGCAAACTGCCTCTTGTCTTGAGTCACCTTGAAGAAAGTAGCTTTCCACTAAACAAAAGGGAAAATCTGCTTAGTACATTTTTGGTTTTGATTAAGAGCACAGCTTCCAGCCGGCTGTGCCGCTAATCTGCCTGATGTAGAAATGGGCACCTTTTAAGAAGCTGCAGCCCAAAATTAATTTCAGCAAATGCATTCGCTCCTTGAAGAAACCCTGCTGAAGGGTTTGAAGTCTGGAGATGCTGCAGCTGTTGGGAAGCTTGTCAGGCTCAGGAGGAAGAGCTGAGCTGTGTGTTGGATGTGTGGTGGGGTCGGTGATGGGTGGATGTGGCGGCTGAGCTGGCGCTGCTCGTCCTGCTGTGATTTAGATGTAAAAAATGTGCCCTGTGGGACTCACACCTGCCTTCAACCCTCCTCAAGTCCTTCCTGGGACACAGCCATTATCCTCTCCAAGCCCTGAGCCTGCAGGTGGCTGAGCCATCAATAATACTCGTCATCTCCCAGACAAAGCTTTCCTGTCCTGTGGTTTTGTCACAGGTCTGCATTTGTTGCTGCCACCTTGGCACAGTTGCTGGCTGTGGGAGCCTTCACAGCACAGTGCTCTGCAGGAGTGATAAAACACCACTCAAAGACATTGAGGTTTCTCCTTGGTTTGTTTCAAGCCTGCACATCTTGAGATTTTTCTTGTTTAAGCCAAAGTAAACTTCCATGCACAGGGTAACCCCAAGATTTGGCTTTATAACCTGAATGCAGCCAATTTTGTGACATCAGTACAGGGAGGCTGGGCTGAGGGAGGGCTCAGTGTTGTCTCCTTTTAGGGGCTTTTCTTCTCTCTTCTCCCTCCCCTTCCACAGTGTATAATGCATTTGGAGTTCTCCAAGGCCATTTCCATAGTGTTGTGATTCATCAATAATGACACTGCTTTAAATCCATTGTTTGTTTACTTTTCATAAAAGTCCCCAGCTTTAAAACCCACTTTTCAACTTTTATTTCATTCAGATTTATATTATTTTTGGGAAAAAAAATTCCTGTGCTCTTTGCCTTTTAGCATCTGCTTCATTATCCATTATATTTCAATACTTATTTATTCCAATGAAGGAATATAAATGTTGGAGCATTCTGCAGAAAGTCAAATGAACTGCCAGCAGTAAATAGCATTTTTGATCAATTTATTCATTTTTCTTTCTGTTTGCAAATTGCTTGTAAATATGCCTCCATTTGTACAACTTTGGAATTATTCTGCAAACAGATTACTTGAGTTGTCTCGTAGGCAGAATTTCGTCTGATCAGCTGTAACTTTGTGTTATTTATTTTTAAGAGCAACCCTCCTGTTTATGCAGTGCTTTGGCAGCACTGTCCTGATGCATTGGCCTGCACACTTTCTCTGGATCAACTTTTAGCTAATTTGTAGGAGTTAAATAAACACCAATGACTGTGCTGTTTTATTCCCAGCTTTGATACATTTCCAGCCCTTTGTCCTTGTGTTCATTTTAGTATTCCAACTCTTACTCTGCATTCAGGTTGCAATTAGCTTTTCCCCCCAGTATTTCCTAGCAGTTCATAATGGATTTGACCTGCCCTATCCATTTATTAGCCTGATCTTTATAAAAGTCTTTATCATAGCACTCTCTGAAATATCTACAACCCACAAAATCCTGAAAACTCCTCTGCTGTGAATTTCCAATCAAATTTCTTTGCTCCACAGAGCAGAGCTGACTTGGGCAGGAGTTCTTAAGGTGGGCATAATTGTTCCTTGTGAGACATTTAATGAAAACAAAATCTAAAATCAATGGTCATCTGCTGAAACAGCATCTTCCTAGAAATTTAAGATTTGAGCTTACTGGTACTTCATGGCTGGCATCTTTGCCTGATGGTGCTGGGGAATTCAAATGGTCACAGAGCACTTTCTCCCCTTATGCAAGGCTCTACATGGCTGTGTAAAAGTAGTCTTACATCAAGTGTCATGTTCAGCATAAATTGAGAATGTGGAGGAGGCTGCACTTTTAAACCTGTGGCAGGAAATCACATTAAATTCAATGTAATTACATTGTTCTAGAAATGTGATTATGTGTTTCAACTACCAGCCTCCCACTAAATTACTTCAGATCAGTCTCAATCTGTGGAATGAAATCTGCCTGATTTAGATGTAAAAAATGCAATAAATATGAGGAAATGCATTTTGCATTTATATTTTATGTTCACCTGTGACTGCTTATTACATTCTCCAAATCCAGCCTTTCCCCATCTCACCTGCTGTGTGCAGGGGAATTAAACCCTGACTTTGCTTAATATCAGGATTTAGTCTTTGCAGCACCATGTGTATGACATTGGCTACTTAATTTCACATAAAGCTGCAGAGAGATCTTAACTGCAGGAATATTGACTAAAGAAAGGGGTTCCTCAAGTGACCATAAGATAAAATGTTCCCAGGACTAACCCAAAACTTGAATGTAATGATACTTCTGAGGTTCCACTGTTCCAAAAAGTAGAAAAGATGGATAATATTGGTGTTTCTGATAGAGTTTGAGATTACAGCTTGCAGACCCACTTTTGAAACCACTGCTAGTCGGGTGGGCAGAGTGTTAAAGCTGAGAGTAGTTGTGCCTGATGCTAATTGAGGATGATGTCTTGACAGTGAAGATTCAAACCAGGAAGGCAACACCACCAGGAAGGAGCAGAGTGCTCTCAGAGCCACTGAAAATCAAAAGATGTCACCCTTATATTTAGTGATTTTTTGAATGCTGCCTTTCTAATTTGAGCTCTTCATCAGCAAATCAGATAATTTATAGCCCAGGTATCAGATTAGAAAGCAATCTCAGCCCAGGAAAACACTTTTAATACCCGTAAGTTATTGACACTGGTAATTGGGAATAAAGTTTTGTATCAGCAATTACTTTCAGGGAGGACACTGTCCCTGAATGCCTCAGCACTTGATTCTAGGATAAGGTCTGATACAGTGACAACAATTGGTGGAGGAAGAAATTACAGCCACAATCAGGCAGGCGTGGAGAAACATCACCCGTGCAGGAAAGTGCTCTGAAATCAGGTGAATTCCACCTCTGTGGTAATTTTGTAATTGGAAAACATTTGTGACTTATAGGTGCAAAACTGTGTCCACAAAACTACAGGACAGATTGCTTTGCTTTTGCTTCTTCATCCCATGGATCTTCTGTGGGAATAAGCAGAACCATTGGATCAGGCTGCATTTCTCAACCTTTTAGTCCCAACAGCATCTCCTGTGTGCAGAGCACCACGAGAATGGGTGGCTTTTTGAAAGGGGAGAGCTTGATTGATGAATAAATCTTCTCCAGCTGTCTCTGGCTAACTTAAGTAGAAGAGAATTTTAAGGCTCCCACCCCACCTCCTTCCCACACAAAGTGTCAGTGAATGGGTTTTCCCCTTTGGTTCAATGAGTCTTTGAATATCTCAGCAGTGCAGTCACAAGGACCATGGACATCAAGGCTTTGCAGTTCTAGAAACCACTCAGATGTTCTGTGAAGATGAAGTAGGGAGGAGCATAATTAATCTTTCTGTCTCTTTCAAGATGTTTAAGATCAGAAAATGCCATTTTCTGAGAAGAGCTGGGGAGGAGCTCAGGGGGAAAAGGGCTTGTTTTCAGGAATGAATCCCCTGGTCTCTAGGCCTGGGCTCCTGAACAGATCTAAAAGTGCCTGATGTAGGAGAACAAGGAACATTTCTTCCATCTTGGTGCATTTAAAAAACCATTTCAAGTATAATTAAGGTCCGCTCTACACCCCTCAAATTGTTATGAATATTCATGGGCATGTGATGAGCAATATTATTCAATGAAAAATTTTTTCTTTTTGTTTTGCATTGTTGTATCAGATTTTTCCTATCCTGAGAAATACATTTTTATGTTGGAGTCCACAAGGCTGGCCTGCTGAGGGCCTTGTCTAGCCCTGCTATCAAGCCTGGAGAGCAGAGCTGTCCTGCCTGTCGCCATGTCCCCAGCTGAGGAGGAAATCTGCTCCTCTGGACAGCCTGGGAGTTGAAGGCTCCCCAGAGACAGCTCTTCCCCTGCAGGCACAGGGAAGAGGAGCCACGGAGACACTTGTTTTACACATCCCCTTGGAGCAGGAGAGGAGCTGCTGCTGTTTTCCTGCTCAAGCATAACAAGCCATAATTAGTTTAGCCCTGGGTTATTGGTCCTTGCTGCACAGGCTCAGGAGATGTGTGTGTGCTCATGTTCCTTGTAGTTAAGGATTCTGGTGTAAAACCACGCTGGCATCACCCTCGCTCCACTCACAGCTGCGTTTTGACCGGCCCCAGATTTACAAGCAGATGTTAAACATCCTTAACACATGAAGATGATTTTGCCCCCAGATGCCAAGCTGTGAGACCATCACATGGCACCATGGAGCTGAGAGCACAGCGTGCTGCCCCTTGTTAGCATGACTTAACAGCTGATTTCCTTTATTGAAGGTTTGGAATCCCCCCTAAGCACAGCAGATTCCCTCGCTGAATTAGATTGTCTTTCTGTGGTTAGAGCCTGTGTATCAGAGCAATTGCAGTATTCACATCCTCTAAACAAGGCTCATTAATCAAGAATTCATGACTAACAGGGTTAGGGACTAGTGAAATTGGGAAAGCAGAACAGAAATGGGAAGTGCTCAATGCTCAGTTGGATACAGTGTCTCACTGTGAGTGTTTTTCTCCGAAAATCACTGAATGGTTATCATGGATTGTGGCTGGATTTTGAGGTAGCTGACTCCGTGCCCCACAACCCCCCTCAGTGGGAAAGCCTGGTTTTGGAGTGTTATTGCAAACACAGTGTTTTCTTTGACATCTGAAAGTTTAAGAGGCTTCTTGGTATCTAGCACCTAGGCCTGTGTAGTCTTCATAAAACATGAGCTGTGCCTCCTCTCCCTTTTTGATTGTGACCTTTGGCAGAGATGATTTTTCCTCTGGTGGCTGAGGATGTGTAAGGAGCTTGAATCATAAAGATGGTCAAGAAAACAGGCTATCCAAAACCAAAGCTGTGGGAGTGGCTCATTCATACCCTCAAATGTTGAGTTCCTTTGCTTTTTGTCCTCCAGAAGTTCTCCAGGGCAGCTCTGAGGGTTGGAGGCACCTGTGGTTCTGCCTGTAAGACTCAGCTGCTGCTCAAGGACCTTTGTTTAGTCCTTCCCCCTTGGCAATGTCCTGAATGAATGCTGATTGCCCCCAAACTAGAGAAGTATCTCCTTTAACAAGGATGTGACTGAGCTGTGGTGGAGGATCTGCTGTCCTTGCAGGGGCTGCACTGGTTCTGCAGCTGAGACCAAAACAGAGAAATCCTGGTGCCTACAGCTGCAGAGGTAAAGGAAAAATACTAAAAAAAGAGGTTCTAGGATGGTGTTAGGAAGGAAAGGGAAAACTACAGAGGGAATGGTCCCATCCCCCTAGTGATTCAGGAAGTGAATGAATCCCTAATCCTGGAATACTCTTCTGAACACAGAGACAAAATGGGAGCACATTCCCCTGCCACTGCAGCCTCCAGTTTTTGGTTATGGCCTCTTTGTCCTGTTCTGTCCCCAACTTTTTATTACATGGACGGGTCCAGGACTCAGGTCTTTGTTAGAGATTAATGATCTGGAAATGGATTTGGCCTCCTGAAACCTGCAAATGTAAGAAGAAGTCAGAAGCAGAGTGTGCAGCTGCCTGTCACCCTGCTCCTGCTGTGCCAGACCTGTCTGTCCATGCTATATCATGGTGGGATCCATCCTGAAGCCAGCTGCTGTCTGTGACTGATCTTCAGCCTTTTGAACACTTGAGTTTAATTTAAAAATCGCTGTAAGGATTAAAGAATCCTTCCCCAATCCTGCTGGTCCAGGGTGAGTAATTTCTTTCGACAGGCAAGTAAAATGCCATTGGTTTCTTGCATTACCATCAATCACTCTGGTAAATGGCAAGTAATTTTTGTGTGGTGGCTGGTAAATTTTCCTGACAGCTTTGCAGGGCTGGATAAGCTTTCTAGGTTGTGGCAGCACTGTGAGCAACTCACTTTGGAGGGCTGAATCCTCCTGAACTCTTTCCCATCTTTGGCTCTGGAGCTGCTGGGCTCTGTCTGTCAGGCATCAGCTTGCAGAATGATGTTTTGGCCAGATCTGAAGAGCAAAAGCTGGGACTTGGAGCTTCGGGGTGTCCAGAGGCAACAAGCTGTCTGTTCATCTTCATAGCTGGAAACATTGCAGGCAAATGCAGGCAGACAGGGTTTGGCACCAGCCATTTGTGGGGCTTTCCCTGGACTTCATTGCAGTGGATTGTGGACCCAGCCCTGCACAGCTGGGCTCAGACAAGAGACCAAGCTTGGGACTTGCAAAAAATTGCAAAAAAAATTGCAAAACTGCAGAGTTCCAAAGG
The DNA here is from genome assembly GCA_035582745.1 of Loriotus luctuosus. Classification (NCBI taxonomy): domain Eukaryota; kingdom Metazoa; phylum Chordata; class Aves; order Passeriformes; family Thraupidae; genus Loriotus; species Loriotus luctuosus. The sequence goes on from JAWWEY010000045.1 coordinate 12,398,488, forward strand.
AGGATTCAAAGAGTCAATCTACCTGCAGAGAGTGTTCAGGAAGCTCCTAAGAAGCACCACCTGGAGAAACCAAACTGGGCTGCCAGACATAAAAGCTGTTGGCACTGTGGCCAAAGGGCTGACTGGGGCTACCAGCACCAGAGTGAAGTGCTGACTCCTGAGGAGCATCTTGGAAAATTGTCTGCAGGTTGGGGAGAAAAGTCTTACAGTGAAGAAAGGAGAATGGAGGGAAAAAAACAGGGTGAAATAAGTCTTTGATGTTTTATCCCAGCTGGAGGGCTGTTCTCATCAGAACTGGCTCGTTATTAGCCTGCTCGGTGGTCATTGGTGCCTGGAGTACAAACCACATAATCATAATGCTCACTAAAGTTTTCACTACCAGCAGAAAAATGCTTTTCTGCTGTAATATATGGTGCCACCTTTTCAAGAAAACTACTGGCCTGAGCTATGCTGGAAATTGAATTCTATCTTGTGGAAAGGGAGATTATTTCCTAAGGTTGCCTTATTCACCGTCCTGGCACACAGTGCTCAAGGTAAAGGTGCACTCCAGGATGATTGATTGGCAAGCGTGAGAGGACTGCTGTTCCATGTGACAGGGATATAAAGAAGGATATTTTTATTCTTTGACAGTGAAGGGGAAATGGCATTACTAGCAATATTCAGCAATGTACTCTGCAGCCCCAGTTAGCTCTGCATATTTTATGGCATCCATTTTCTTTCTTCGATTAAACAACATAAAACCCCATAAAATACTCCAATAAAAACAACAACTACTAGTTCAGGCAAAGTTCTTGTGGCCTTTTTAATTCTGGGAGGATTTTCATTGCTGTGTTGTTCTTTTTTTTTTCCCCTTCCCTCCAACTCCATCCCTTGTGCTCAGGTCAGTGTCTCCTTGCCACAGCCTGGGTGGAGGTCCTGGTGACAACCTGTTCTGTGCTGCTTTCAGAGTGCTGAGCAAGCATGGGATAATGCAGGATAGATGCCCTAAAGACCACTCCCTGCTGTTAAACAACTGCTGGACGTGCCAAGGGTTGGGATGAGTTCAGTGGAATTAGAAGTGTATATAGTTTTCAAAGATCTGTTCTTTCGAATGATCATTTTTTAGTTTATTCTTCTGCTGGTGCAGCTTGAAGCAACCCAGGAAGGTTCTTTTGGCCCTAAGTCATATATACTGATGTCTGGTTAAAGAGAATTAATTATAATCATATATTATAGGATTTAATAAACTTTTAAAAGGAAATGTCTGAGACTCCTGGATGGTGAGGAAATTCAGCTGCAGTGATGAAGTGTTTTAAATGCTGTAAGCCCTGCTCCAGTATTGACCAGGACATGCCATGGAGCTCGTTATCTGCCTTGGCAAGGACAGGGATGGAAAGTTTTTATTTTGTTATTGTTTAGGTTCTTCCAGAATCTCTGACCTTCAGAGCTTTTTTTTATTTGTAGAGGCAGAAAAATGACCCTTTTATAGCAGTACTTTGTCTCCCAGGAGGCCTGAACTCTGTTCAGGCTGCAAATGTTTTTGCAGTGATGATCCCTGGAAGGAGCCTTTCAATAAAAAGAAACCTGTAAGGAGCTTTGTCTTTGCAGGGGGAAACTTCTGCCTTACTTTGATTTTTTCATTATGGTTTCCAAAGCTGTGTTTCTGCATGATTGCAAGAATTCCAAGTTCAAATACTTTGAACTCTTTCAGGCTGGTAATGCATATTCTCCCTTAAAACTTCTGGGTTTTAAGGAAGAGTTTCATTTCTTAGAGCACTGCGTTGGTTTCAAGGTAAAGGACATGGTCTGAGCCTTTTAGATCTTTCAGAGAAAGGTTGAAGAGACTGGAGGGGCTTTGATTTTTATTCTGTAGATGTGTTACAGAAAACCACTCCAGCTTTTCACCTCTCCTCCCTGCAGAGAAGGTTTAGCACAAATTGTTGTGTTGGAGGGAGGAGGGCACGGAGTGCAGTGCTGGGGGTGTCTGAGGGCACTGCCAGCACTCCCAGCTCCTGGCACCACAATGCACACATCAGTTAGTCCCACAGAGGCCCTGGGATGGAGGAAAACATCTCCTTCCTTCAGGGGAGGCTGTGGGTGCACCCTGAGGAGGGAGGGATGGCAGGAGCTGCTCAGTGCTACAAGGATCCTTTGTACTTGGGAAAAGACCTGTCTGCTTCTGATTTACAGCAGGAATGGTTAATTCATGTTTATTGGATATTTGCATGTGTAAAGTGTCCAATGAGTTCTAGGAATTGTTTGTGTTTATTTGCAAATTCTGGGCAATTTTTCCTGCCCTCCAGGCAGGCAAAGGACAGAGGATCAGCTCCCTTTCCATGCTGGTGGGGCAGGATTCTCTGGAGCTGGGCTGGTGGGGTGCCAGGGTTGGCACCCAAACATCAGGCCTGTCCCACTGCTGTCACAAGTTTGCTGGAATTCAGGAGCTTTCAGCACAATCTACACCCACACTTGTTTATATTTTGATTAAAGTCATTTATATGTCAAAGGTACAGCAATGTTTTCAGGTAGACTCCAACAAATGGTGACTTTTAGTTTTACTCAGAACAAGCCAATTGTTACAGAACTTTTTGACCTGTAGTTTGAAGTACTACTGGAAAATTACAGGAATACATTGAAATTCAGTATCTGTACAATTTTTAGGAATAGAAGTACATGGTGTCTCCATAGAAATAATAGGGTTTTTTCTCCTTGCATGAATTTCCAAGCAAAGGTGAATAAACATCCTTATTTTGAAGTTGCCCAGTGAGTTAAATGGTTAATAACATGTCTTGAGTCAATGGATTTGGACCTGATGTCTCCTGTCTCAGTGCTTGGCAACCCTTTTTCTCCCAGAGGGACAAAATTCCACTGTTGACATATTTCAAAGGAAACAGTGCTCGCTGTGGGAGACGGCGTTTTCATCTCGTGTTACATAAAGCCTTCAGAACCTCTCAGGTTTCCATAGCAGTGTTGGAAATCCATATAAAACAGGTCTGGTTTGTGACAGGAATAAATAAGAATAAAAATTAATAGCTTTAATTTCAAGCCAATTAGGATGCCTTTCTGCTGTTTTTCTAAGCTGTGTTTGCTTACCTGAGAGAGAGAGAGGGGGAGAGAGCAGCTTGAAAAATGGAGTTTCTGCTGAAATGTGAAGATGAAATCTTAAAATGTCTTCTCTCCTTTAAAGAAATGACAAAACTTGGGAGTTTTCATTTGGATATGGAAATATAACATGATGCTTGGCTGCTTTGAAGTTGATCACATCCTCTTTGCTGATTTTATGAGCATAGTCTTATGCCTAGAAAATGTTTCTCAGACACCTTCCTTTTCAAAAAAATTCCTAAGGAGGGGTGACACCTCTCCTTCTGACCTTGCTTCACAGATGTCAAATTTAACATCTCAGTGTTAAACAAGCACATTAAAATTCATCAATCTGGTCATCTAGAGCAGCTGAGGAACTCTCCTAAAATGTTGAGTCATTCTTAGGAAAAATGGGGGGCTCTTGAGAGAAGCTGCTGCATTTTTTAAAAGAGAAGTTATATGCAGAGTTTGGTGAGAAGGAGGAGGAAGAATTTTTGGTAAAATACTCCCTCCATCATCATATCCTGTTTTTCATCCTGCCTTATTTTTATCATGCTTCTGTAAAAGCTTCCTCAGAATCATAAGCCATCATACTCAAGGGGTGGTTGTGTTAATTTGTCTTCCCTAATAGTTAATTTATCACATGGAAAGCGCCTTACTGTCAGAATCCAAATTAAAATCCTGTTTACTCTTTTCATTATTCAAAATCCAATATGCTAGTGAGCTTGATGTTTTACATAATTTGAAACATTTGATGGGCTGGAAAAAAGAAAAGGTTGATAGCTTCACCTTTTTGGGTAGAAGAGTGGTAATTGTGTCATTCTGAATCTTTGGCATTGATCCCCTCCATGATTTCAAAGGGTTTTCTATCCTCTGAGTCATTGGGCTTTTTTCTTGTCAGCCACCACTTCTGTTGAGCAGATTTGTTCCTGCCTTGCCCCCCTGAACCTGTTTTGTCTGCTGTGTCCTACCCAGAGCTTTGGTGTTGCCTTTCCTCCTTGAGTTGCGCTGGGATTTTGTGACACTAATAGCTGCTCTCAGGGAAGCTGCAGCCCCAAATGCTTGGCAGGGTTAAGCACAGCAGCTACAAAAGGTTATTTAAAAATAACTGGTGCAGGGAGGAAGTGAGGTATGCCAGGGGGAGGGAAAGGCACATTTCCAGCGAGGTGTGGAGGTGGGAGAGTGCTGGGAGCACAGCACAGCTCTGAGCCTGCACTGGGGCAATGGGGTCGAGGCTCAGAGCCCAGCACACCCAGCTCTGCTTTTGGGAACACATTTCAGCCAATGGTGCACTGAGGGGTCACTCACTGGAGCAGCTTTTAGCATGGATGAAATTCAGATCAAATCTTAAGCACAGCTCCAGGTGACTTTGGAAGTTGCTGCCATTCTCTGAGTATTAAACTGCCTTTAACCCCAAGGGCAAACCCGGGGGTTTTGTCCCACCTTTGTTTCACTGGCAACACTTATTGGCCCTGGCTTTTTCCCAGAGCCATGCTGAGCTTTTTGCCTGCTGGTACCTTCATCAAACCCTTTTACCTGGGGTTTCCTTCAGTTTGGTGCTTTGCAGTTGCTGTTTCCAAATTGCCATCTGCTCACCATGTACTTACACCTCTCTGTGGGGCTGTGTAGGCTGCTTGTTTTACTTTGCTGTAAAGAAGAATATTCCTTGTGTTTCTACTCTTGTGACCTCTTTGGAGAGGGCTGGGGTCTTTGCAGGGTCTTTATGTATTTTGAAGCGTATTTTACATACTTGGAAAAATAACTTTGCTTATAGTGACATTAATATGGAATTGCAGAAGCAAACACAGCTGGCCCAGTGCTGCTATTTTAAGGAGAATTTGATGGGGAAGCAATTTGAACATAAATCTGTGACAGGTCTTTTAAAATATAAAAGACCAAAGAACTAAAGTTCTAGGGAAAATATTTTGAAAAATAAACACTTGCTTAGCTTGTGAAGATTGAGGACCTGATCCCCCGAGCTGCTGTAAATTCTGTGACAGGTGAGGCAGTGCAGGGTTCCTGATTCTCACACCCCAAGGCCCCAGCAGCAGAAAGGGCATTGCCAGGGACTGGCAAATTTGGCTGGCTGTTATCAGTGGCTCTGCCGCAGGAGGAGGGTGAAGATACCAAATATTCCTTGGCAGCTCTGGGTCTAACTCCTGGTTCTGCCATGTGTTTTCTGGGCGACTTTACATCACCTCATTTCCTTGTATTTCTGGACTACCCGTGAAGAATTTTGTCCAGGAGGCTCAGGAAGAGAGAAGAGAGGGGTGGTGCCTCTCCTTGGGGGAGCCCCCTCTGCCCTGACTGCATTTCCCAGGAGGTTTTGCTTTCACACCCTGCTGGGGATGAACTCCTGACTGTCTGTGCCTCCCTCCCAACAGCCACAGAGTGCACTGGCTGTGGGAACTGTGAATCACAGACCTGCTTCTCTCTCCCAGGCAGCTCCCTCTCCTTCCTCCACCTCTACAGGCATCCTGCTATTCCATCCTTTATAAAACACTGCCCATCTCACCCACACCCACAAGTCCCCAGATGTTATGTCTGAGTTCAGTGGTGATTTTAACTTCTAATGCTTGGTTTAATGTAGCCTAAAACACATGTATTTTAACTAGAAACTCCCCAGGGACCTTGTTCAGAACTAATTGCTTGCTGTTTGTGCAATCCTTCAAAGATGTTAAACGCTCTGTGAGGGCTTGGAATTACTCAGCTGTGCTCTGGTTTGGTCTGAGAGATGGGGAGGGGTGTCTAGCTGGGAATTGGGATGGATCAGCCCTCATTCTGGCTCTGCAGAGAGTATCATTTTGGGCAAGTTGACTAAACTGGTTACAGCTTGGATTTCCTGTAGGGAAAGGATAATGGCTTTATTTTTAATTGGGCTAAAAATGTGTGTGGAAGGGCTGACTGCAGAAATGGTTGGAAATTACAAATGAAATTTATCATAACTGTTATTATTAGTACGTCATTGAGAGTGAATTTAGCTCAGATCATGCTTTCCCCCCTAATGGAGTGGGGAGGGGATAAGAGGATTTCTAAAATAGCTCTGAAAAAGTCATTTTTCACATCATTTTGAGCATTTCCCATCTGCTGTGAGCACATCTCTGTTTTATTTCCTAAATATCTTTTCCTTCTGTTTCTATTTTAAAGTTCCTTTTGCCAAGACTTTACTTCCCAGTTCCCGCTGCCAAGCTTGGGGCTGGGGCTGTGTGACAAGCAAGGATTTACCTTTGAGATTTTGCACTTAATTCACTGGGAGGCTGGGGAGTTCCTAACCCAAGTTCTGGGTGCATAAACCCCTCCTGCAGCTCTGAGTTTGTTCCCTCCCAGCCCTGGTGATAACTTGTCCCATTTTCCTTGTGTTGGGAGAGATGAGAGAAGAGGTTTAGCCTGGCTCAATTCACAGGGTCAAATACATTTTGGGCTGGGATTGCATTTTAAAAGAGTTGCTGGTTCCAGGTTGGCAGGCTGGGAATGCTGCTCCATCCAGCCCAGCACGTTTGTATCTTTATATTCTGCAGTAAACGGGGGACACACTGTTCAGGGGAAAGCCCTGCCAGGGCTCCCTAATGTGCTCCAAAATCCCCATTGCAAGCAGCTCCTCTGTGCCTTTGGAGCTGCAGGAGGGGCTGTGCTCACTCTGAAGCATTTCTGGCATTTCTCCCTGGAGATGCTGCAGGGACAGGGGCACAAAGGCGCTGCTGGAGGGGTTTCTGTGGCACCTCCCTCACCCCCATGGCAGAGATGTCCCACATGCTCAGGCCCTGTGGCAGGGTAATTTCTGCCCAGCTCCCTGTCCCACATCCCTGCTAGCTGCATTTTCAAATACCATGGACACTGCAATGTTTTAGAGATGGATTTTCAACAGGGCACTTTTCTGTCTGACAATTCTGCTTTTCAGAAAGCAAATATTTCATGGGAACGAAATGTCAGTTTTGCCAAATTTCCAATTGGCTGGCATGTTTTGTTCCTTTTTTCCTTTTTTGCCTCTCGGATTTCAAAAATTATAAAAAAACTAATTAAGCCATCTTAGTGGTAACAGTTGCTTATTGGGTCACAGTTCTGTGAAACACTTCAGCAGCTCCTTTCCACAGTCCCATGCACAGAGATGGCAGAATTTTTGTCAGCTGGCAAATTTAAAGGACATCAGATTTTTACCAAGCAATTCCATTTATCCTTACAACTCCCTTTGAGTTGGCAGAGCAACACTTTCCAGTATTTTATACGTGGGGAAGGGAGGTATAAGAAAACTAAATGATCCACCCAAGCTTCTAATTGAAGCCTGGCACAGAGGAGGGCCCACACACGTGCCATTCACCATCCCTTCTCCAGCTGATGGCAGCTCTGCGAGGAATTTCTTACTCCTTTTTGAAGCCTCAGTCCCCAACACTTACAATAATTTTTGTGCCTGTGGAGTTTGGGGGAAGATTTAAAGATATGAATCACTTATCTGAGGAACGGTAGGCTCAAACTCCCATATGTAGGCTGGTTTCATTTGAATTTCTTGACTTTTCCTAAGTGAGAAGCTGAACGTAGTTTCTTCCTTCTTTCAACCTTCCTGGCTCTACTGATATCCAAAAATGCAAAATGACATCTTGTCTCAGCCCACCAGAGCAGATGCAATGCAAGGGATTAGACTGGAATTTTTCCTAAAATGCAGCATTCTGAGACACTTTTGGAAAAGGTGCCTGGGGAGCAGCGAGCGCTGTTCACTTGCTGCTCACCCAGAGAGGCAGGGGGGGCACAGCCAGCAGGGCAAAACCCCCAGAGACTCCTCTGAAGGGTCACCCTGAGGGGAAGCCAGCCCTGGGCCAGCAGGAGAGCCTCACCTGGTGGCAAAAGCCAGCTCAGACACAAGAGATGAACAGCAAAGCTCCCCTGGCTGAGGGGATGCTCACAGCTCAGGGGTTGGGCCAACAGGGGGTTGGTGGTTTGGAGTGCAGGGTTCTTGAAGGAGGCTGGGACAGCTGGATGGGGAGCAGGAGGGGGATCTTGGAGCTCCTGCATCCTTACACTGTGTGTGTGTGAGCACCTCTGATGGAGGCAAAGGGGAGCAGCTGCAGGAGGAGCTGCACAGGGGTCCTGATCCTGCCCAGGTGTGCAGGAACTGGGTCTGGAGCTCCTCATGCTCAGTGTGGCTCCTCATCTTCATTGTTGTGGCTCCTCATCTTCATTGTTGTGGCTCTTCACCCTCGTTGTTGCTCTTCATCCTCATAGCTCCTCATCCGCATTGTAGCTCCTCATCCTCATTGTAACTCCTCACCCTCGTTGTAGCTCCTCATCTTTGTTGTAACTCCTCACCCTCGTTGTAGCTCCTCACCCTTGTTGTAGCTCCTCATCCTCACTGTAGCTCCTCATCCTCTTCCTCCCCAGGTTTTGTTCAGGACAGACAAACGGAGCTGCTGCAGAGTGAAGCTCTCTGCAGTGCTAGAGCTGTGTAGGAGGACATAACGAGCTTCTGGCAGATGGGAAAAGGCTGATGAATCCTGAAATTGTGGATAAGTTCCAACTGTCCCAGTGTGCCTGTCCCCCCAGCATCTCCTGCCCTTCAATTAACCTTTAATTAACCAGGATTTGACCTCGGTGAAAAGTCAGGTTAGAAGTTTTCAGACACATTGTCAAGAAAAGGATGGGAACTTGAGAGAACAGTGATAGGAATTTCTTGAAAAAATACAAATTTGGCTGGGGAAGACAAAATTTAAAAACAGGTACTTTGATTTGTTTGGGTTTTTTGATTTTGGGGTTTTTTCTGCCAGGTCCTAATGAATTTTTTTCAAAACTGGTTGACTAATGAAGGAAAATATTGAATCCATTGCTGAGGGCCTAATTCTCTATCTCATATGAATTACAAGTCAGTCTGGAATGAAGCCATGCAGGTGTCTTGCAGGAATTATTTGGTCCAGTGCAATTACTACAGAATAAGTGAATGTCCCTCTGAAAAAAGAAGAGGAGGTGATAGGAAGGGGCACATCAGCTTTGAGGAATGCTGTTTGGAGATGTGGATGCCTGTGGGAAAGCAGGAAGGACACAATTAGAAAATATCAGGTACAGTCCTGCTACAGAGAATATTTTTCATCAGCTTGGTTATGCCAGGCATGGATTTGACCCATCAAGTCACTAAAGGCTTACAGGCAAAAATAAGGATATCATAAAAGCAGGATGAATTAATTCCTTCTCAGAGGAACAGGCCACCCATGGAGTTGTGAACTCACTTTGATCCAAGCCCATGAACCCAGCCAGAGCTCCAAGGAAGTTTTTAATGGTGTGACACGAGCACCAACTGGCCATGAGGCATGGGGCAAAGCCATCACAATTCACTGTTAAATAACACTCCAGGTCCCAGCAGTGCTGTTCCATTCCACCATATAACTAAAAGGTCCCTCTTGGCTTTGCTTTTAATTAATTAAGTCACAGCAGTGGCGAGCGTGGCACTGCAGCAGTTTCTCTCTGCCTAATTGTTCTCCAGGCATATTTGCAGCACTCCTGTTGTAATCCCAGGCTGGTTTCAGGAGTCAAGCTGCACAAATGAAGTTCCTGCTAATAAAAGCAGTTTGTTTCCTATTCCTTGGCAATCTGTTCCTAACGCTGAGCCTCGCTGGAGCATGGACTTTTTATTTTTGGCAAATTTTATTTTTTCTGAGCCAAAAAACGGCGACATTTCCCAGCTACCACACTGCTCTCAAACTCTAGCCATTCTCAGGAAATCAAAGTTTTCCATGTCAGCATCATATTATTTTTGGCAGCAGCAGTCTGATGTGCCCAGTTTGATAGATCCTGCTGCAATGACATAATTGTTTTCCTCCCTCAGTCTAGGATAACTTACTCCTTTTCTCTCCTTCCTGCATTATGGTCTTTGAGCAATGAAACTCATTTTTTTCCATGCAGGCATCCCTAATATCAGAAGATACCTCACTTCCAAAGGCTTGCAGGCAGGAGGATGTATTTTATATCACATTGCTCTTATTTCCCATCTCAAACTGCAGGACAGACACAGCAAATTAAATCAACTTATGCTTCATCACATCTGTTTCATTTGTATCAGGCTGGTGCCACAGGAGCAGAAACCATTCTTAATCTCTCCACATTGCTCAAGCTAAAGTTGACTGGCTTTGCACCTAATGAAACTCATCCCTCACCTCTGTAAATGCCTGGACCTGGTTTATGTTTTTAAAGCAGTGACTCGTGGTTGCAGCCTGCTATTGATGGGAGAGGGAGTATTTCCTTCCAGCCTCCGTGTTCACCTCTCTGGGTTGATCTGTGGCTAAGGTGTTTTGTGGAGGCAAACCAAACTCCACAACTTTGTGAAAGTTGTAAAGCCAGTATGTTTATTACAGCACGTGGAGATTCCTCTCCCTCAAAGATGTGTGCCTCTGGGAACTCCAGGTCCCTTTTTAACCTCCTCTCAAATACATACGCATGCATTTTCATAATAAGTTCATACATATTCATTTTTACAAATTTCACGTGACATTTGCCACTAATTCTTCTTTATCAGAAAGAATTCCTGGGTCAGGTTGACCTGCTCTCACAGCAATCTCTGTCTCTCTGTCTGTCCCCCCCTTATCTCTGTCCTTCACTGAAGCAGTTTCTCTGAGCCTAGGCTTTTATGGGAGCAGGCAGTCAGACTAAGCAGCAATGCTTTCAAACTACAGACTTAACCCAAAGATGTACATTTCACCTAAATCAAAACGGATTTCTAAAAATTTCAAATTTTCTTTTTCTCTGGGAAATTTCCGCAGTGTCTCAAAGGCAACACTTTTTTGTTGGTGTCCCCAACAGGATCAGGACGGCGCCAGGAGTGAGGATCTCAGACATCAGGGTGAGTGATGCAGACCAGTGGGGCGTGCAGGAGGAGACGGACAGCGCCCGGAGCACGGCCACGCTCACCTGCGTGCACAACGACCCCGGCGCCACCGACAGGTAAGTGAGCCCTGTTATGTTTGCCCAATTATCCCGTCATAAAAAACCCAAACAGTATTTGAGATAGCAGCAATTTTAGTTGAATAGTTTAGAAAATATATATAGACGATATAATTTGATTAAAAATAAGGGATAATTTGGTTCAGATAATAGTGCATAAGCAAAGGGTATCCGCGGGGTACGGAGTGCAGGGCTCTGGGACCCCGGCCACCTCACATACGAAGGTGCCAAGTGAAGATTCACCCCTTATAAGCCAGGTGTCAATAGCATCTTCTCCCATTTTCGATTCATTACACTCGTTTTGGTGGTCGCACCAGTCTTTGGGGGTCATCATTGATGAAGGCCTCTCCTCTTCTTCCTTTGTCCTTTAATTCACCTTTGGGTTACACATGCGCACTAAGGCAGTATAATATAAGCCAAAACTAACATATTACTACATTTTAGCATCAAAGCAATAAATCTCTTATAATTGACATTTTCCTGGGACACAACCAGATTTTCCCTTCTTTTTGCTGGTTTTTAGTAACGGTTATCTCTTGCTTCTTCCTCCTATCCTTGAACATCTGCAGGGAAGGGGGTGGTGGAGCCCCTCCTCTCCCTTTCCTTTTTGGCATTTCAACTTTTTAACTGTTTTATTATTTCCAAATATTAATTAC
>JAWWEY010000045.1:12410220-12435470 GCA_035582745.1 Loriotus luctuosus
CCTGAGATTCCGCGCTACGCAGGATGCGTCCCAGAGCCAAGGTGGCACCAGTTCCAACTAGAGCTGCTTTGTCAGTGCCCACGGACTCCCGCAATCTGCCATCAGGAGCCAGGGCTGGTCAGTTTTTTTTGCAGGGAAAAGGGTCGAGATGTCTGTTCAGGGTCCTGTGGCCGGGAGTAGCCGGCTGGCTCTTGAGATTCCGCGCTACGCAGGATGCCTCCCAGACCCAAGCTGGCACCCGTACCAGCTGGGGCTGGTTTTACAGTGCCCATGGACTCCCACAATCTGCCATCAGGAGCCGGGGCCGGTGAGTTTTGTTTGCAGGGAAAAGGACCGAAATATCTGTTCAGGGTCCTGTGGCCGGGAGTGGCCGGCTGGCTCCTGAGATTTCGCGATACGCAGGATGCCTCCCAGACCCAAGCTGGCACCAGTGCCAACTGGGGCTGGTTTGAGAGTGCCCACGGACTCCCACAATCTGCCATCAGGAGCTGGGGCCGGTGAGTTTTGTTTGCTGGGAAAAGGGCTGAGATGTCTGTTCAGGGTCCTGTTGCCGCGAGTGGCCTGATGGCTCCGGAGATTCCGCGCTACGCAGGATGCCTCCCAGACCCAAGCTGGCACCAGTGCCAACTGCGGCTGGGCTTACAGTGCCCACGAACTCCCACAATCTGCCATCAGGAACTGGGCCTGGTGACTTTTGTTTCCCATGGACAAGGGCCGAGTTTTTTTCCGCATGTTATGTTTTCTCAATTATCCCGTCTTATACAACCTAACCATATTTGGCATAGCAGCAATTTTAATTTAATAGTTTAAAATGTTTTTCTATTGGCAGTATAATTTGATTAAAAATAAGTGGTAATTTTTTTCAAATAGTTGCTCAGAAACAAGTGATAACTGCGCAGTATGGAGTACAGGGCTCTTGTACCTTTGCCACCTCACGTACAAGCTTGCCAAGTGAAGATTCCCGTTTCAAAAGCCAGGTGTCAATGTCATCTCCTCCCATTTTCGATTCATCACACTTCTACCTCTGCCCTCATCACCCCCACTACCGCGCATCCTCCATCTCTCGTTTTGGTGGTCGCACAAGTCTTTGGGGGTCGACAATGATGAAGGCTCTCCTCTTCCTCCTTTGTCCTTTAATTCACCTTTGGGTTACACATGCGCATCACGCCAGTACAATGTAAGCCAAAACTAACATATTTCTACATTTTAACATCAAAGCAGTAAATCTCTTATAGCTGGCATTTTTCTGGGACCCAACCAGATTTTCCCTTCTTTTCGTTAATTTTTAGTAACCGTTATCTCTTGCTTTTTCCTCCTATCCCTGAACATCTGCAGGGAAGGCGGGGGTGGAGCCCCTCCTCTCCCTTTCCTTTTTGGCATTTCAACTTTTTAACTGTTTTATTATTTCCAAATATTAATTACTGTATCAATATTAATTACTGTTTCAATTTTATAACCATGAATCATACCTATTTACCACAGCCCTGCTGCCTGCACCTGGGCTAATCCTGCCACACACACACTGACCCCATCACCTCTGCCTCCCTGCAGAGCTGTGGGTCATCTGGTGATAGCTTCATTCCCTTTGTGTCACTGCTTGGGAATAGATCATTGAATTAAACTGGAGGCAGCCCCCCAGTCCCAGCTCACATCTGCTGCTCATGGCCCTTCAGGGCAGCAGAATTCCTCTTGCCAAAGAGCCAACAGAAAAAAAAATGAACTAAACCAGAGAATTGGGTTCTTTGACAAGAATTCCTCTTGCCAAAGAGCCAACAGAAAAAAAAATGAACTAAACCAGAGAAATATGGTCCATTTTGGGTGTAGCCCCTGGGGAGCTTTGTCTGCCCCTTTAATGAAGGGCCTTCAATAAATATAACTGCTTTTTATTCCCTTCATTTTGTCTGGTTTTAGGTAGTTTTTAGGTAGTTCCAAAAAGCAACAGGTGGCTGGGCAGGGTCTGCTCCCTGTGAACCCTATCAGGTTCTTTCCTCTAACAAGCATGACCTCTGCTTCCTTTGGAGTAAGGTGGAAAACCATCAGTTTAAAAGTGAAATATTGAGGTTAAAGGAAGATTGAGGTCATCTGATGTTACTGAAATCAAAATGAAGGGACTATTTTTAAAGTTGGACCAAAAAAAAAATAGCCTCAACATTGAAACTTATTGCCTTGTATGGGGTTTCACTAATCCATGAAATTATACCTGTCACAGTAACTTAGTTTTTATTAAAACTGAGTTTTGCTTTGTGTTGAACTGTTAAATTGCACAAAAGCAATGCATCTCAAGTTAATTAATACTTTGACCCTTTCCTTTGTGAGATTAGTTTAATATTTTTGGATTAATTAAAGTATGCAAATAGAAACTGCTGAAAGATCACTTCCAGATTTGCAAATATTGTAGTGCTTAGAGTAAATATTTAACTTTGATCTTTCCTTTAATTTGTCTTTTTGGTCATAATGATGGCCCTCCTGTTTCTTTAGAAGAATGTCAAGTGTTTATGTAGAAGTTCTGCTGTTTCATTTAGATGATGGGAGACCTGACCTTGCTTCTGTTAATGTCAGGGTGACAGAATTGTCACTAGAGCTGGTTCATTTTAGAATCCAAGGAGTTTCATGGAGGGCAGTTTGTGTCTGGGTGAGAGTGCAGGATCAGCCTCTTCTGTAGCAGAGCAGAAGCTGTCAGTGAACAGAATGGTTCATCCACCTCAGGGGTGGTGCATTTTCTCTCTTGGAATTAATTTCCCTTCTGCTGACCAGCCCAGCTGGTAGAGGAGCAGTGGGCAAGCCAGGACTGAGCCTTTGGGCTGAGCTTAGCTGATTCCTGGGTAAACTTTGGCCAAGCTCATGGTGGGTTTGAGCCTCCCTGAGGCTTTGTGTGGGGTGGGAAGCCTCACCAGCCCCTGGCACAGCTCTGGGAGCTTTGGGGACACCGAGGAACCCCCAGGAGTCCCAGCCACCCTGACTGAGCGAGATCTGTGCCCTCGGGGTGCCCTTCACCCCAGGCAGGGCTGCCTTGCACACTTGGGCTGTGCTGTGCCAGTGCTCAGCTCTGGTAAGAGCCCCTGACAGGCAGAGCCTGCAGGGAGAGCAGTGACTCTGGGCTCTGACATGTTCTAATCCTGTCTGCACTCCTTTCAGCCCCTGTTATCAGCTGGAGCATTTTCAAATTTGCTTACTTTTCTAATCTTCCTCCCTCTCTGCAGTGTTACTGCCTATCAGGAGGTTTTCATCTCCATTTCTCACATTTCCCTACGCAAATTGAGTGTCCATTAAAATGCTTTAAATTAAGACCTTTCCTCCTTTCATGCAGAGTGCATCGTTGCCTTTTTTGTGCATTACTTAAAAAAAAAAATCCTTATCACAGTGTTTCAGGCAGTTTACATTATATTCTATTAAAAATCCATTTTGTCCAAGGTTGTCACAATTCATAGATTAAAGCCTTCAAGAGTGTGTTTTGTCAGGAATACATTCATAAATTCACCTCTTTAGTAGTCCCATAAGCTCGTATTTAAAACCACTTTTTTGATAATGCAGTTGAACAAAGATCATAAAAAGAAGAGATTTATTTTAAATACACACACACCAGTATATTTGCCCACATCTTTTCTCATCTGTGTGGAGCCTTGCTTTGCCCTTATTTTTGCTATCTCAAAGGAGGTTTTTGTAACTCATTGAGTGAGGAGATTGGTTGTTGCCATCTGCACCTCTTCTCCCTCGAGCTCTCTCCTTGGGGCAGAACTCAGAGAATCTCATTTTGGTGGGCAGAGTTGAAGCAGCAGTGTTTTGGCTCGAAAAGACACAGTTTATTCTTCAAGCACAAACAGTTCTGCTCTGTGCCTGCAGCTGGGACCCAGCACTTCCATTCCTTGGGGAAGGATCCATGTGGATTTCTGCTCTGAGGCAGGGAAGTCAGGGCTGGTGGGCTTTGCTGAAAGTCAGGTGTTTCCAGCCCTCTGTGCAGAAAGCTGAGCTGCTGAAGGGCTGGGATCTTACCCAGCACTCTCAGTGCTGGATCAGTGGAAGAAGTGCTTTTGAAATAGCCAAAATTTGGGAGTTTACCAGACACGAGTCCTTGGTGGTTTCCTGCAAGCAGATCCCACTTTGTACAGACCATGCAGGTTTTTTCTGCTGCATTTGCCAAAAGTTGGATGGAGTCTTGCAGTTCTTGCGTCCTTTGCTCCTGAGAGTTCTCTGGAAGCATTTCAGGAACATGCCACAAATTAGCCTGCAGTGGGACCAGGGCAAGAGGGCTTGAAGAAATGCCCTGAGAGGCTGGTCCACCCTGGCAAGCTGTGGTACCCCATAACTCAGGGCTGATCTCCTGAGGAACAGGACTGCAGGAGCCTTGCCAGGGTGATTTAGCATTTTATAGGATTAGGTTATTTCAAATCAGTGCTGAGCAGGAGCTGAGTTTCCATGGTCTCGTTTGAAAGGCTCCAGAACAGAACATATTTCATGGTGCTCAGTGTTCTCCTTGCTGGAAAGCTGAAGAACAAACTCTCCATGTGACCCAGCCTGTGGTTCAGGACAGAGGTGGTGGCACCAGCACAAAAACTTGGGCCAGAGTGTTTCAACAGCTCTGAAAGGGAATATTATACAGAGAGATGATTTCCCTTCCTCAGGAGCAGCCATTAAATTGGATTGGATTATTACCAGGTAAGGAGAGTCTGATCCTTGACAAACTAGTGTTTTAATCAGGAAGGTTATATTTATGCTAACTAGCGAAGTTAATCAAATTGATTTAACCTGCAGTGCTGAGTAGAGCGTTATTGAGACCAAACTGGTGCTTCTCACCTTGGGATTATTTTATCTTCATGTCTTTAATACAGCTCCTGTCTCTCAGGATATCTGTCACTGCATAAATTTAACTTGTATGAGGGGCACTCAATATGCAGAAGTAGAAAGAGTGAAATCTTCACAAGCCTTTTTTTTCAGGTGTCCTCAGAAGTATTTATTCTGTTACCTGGAAGTTTGTGTATTTTTTAAATTGATGCAGTCCAATTCAGCTCTAACATTTTACAGACTCTGCCTTTAAACTTGAATGAAAAATTAAGATTCTCTTATGATCATTCAGTTTCTTTACTGTTTTAAGAAGTGCTTACAGAATTCGAATTATTAACTTATTTTATAAAACTGTAATTTTAATGTAGCTTTGAAACAGGAAAAGCAGTTATTTTATGTATTTATAGGCATGCAAATGCATCCTCCTGTTTTAAAATAATTAACTTCTTTTCCTATGCTTGTGAATACTCTTTGAACCAGGAATATCAGCCAAAAAAAAAAAAAGATGTAAAATTTGCTGCCAGTTAAGATTTGTGCATATATTTATTTAAATTAAATATGTGTTGCTGGCATGGATGATCAGCTGAGGAAAGATCATTTGGTTTTGTTTTCAAAGCTTTGGGGATGTCTTTAAAATGAGAGCTGGGGTTCTTTCCTCTCTGTGCTCATTTGGGCAGGGTTTGTGGCAGGGTTTGTGGCAGGGTTTGTGGCCGGGTTTGTGGGAGGGTTTGTTCTTCCCTCTCTGTGCTCACTTTGCAGGGTTTGTGGCAGGGTTTGTGGCAGGGTTTGTGGCGGGGTTTGTGGCACAGGTGACAGCTGGCAGCCCGCTGTTCCTGCCCTGTGGGGAGCTCCATTTCCCCCTGCACCTTCCAGTCCCCCCTTCTTGGGGCAAGAACCAACCTGGGCCATCCTGTGGTGCTCAGCCCCCCTCTGCCAGGTGGACATTCTCTCTCAGAGCTCTGAGGAGATGTTTCTGTGCTGAATTCCCCTCCACTCTGCTCCAGAATGACAGACTCGGGTCTGATGTCCCCTCCAAGCCATCAGGAGAGGGGCTGTGGGGCAGAGATTCCCAATCCCCCTCTCCAGGCTGAGCCTGGCCTTTGCTGAGCTGATTTCCTGCAGTGCCTTGGCCTCTGCAGGCTGAGCTGTGCCTGTACCCAGTGTCAGCTCAGCACAGGGCAGGCTGTGGAGCTCCTGGAAGATAAATAATCCCAGAAAGATGGGCTGCAGCCAGTGTACACACACAGAGTGCTGTTCCCCACCCTGGGGAGGGCATCAGGCCGTGCACTCAAACACTTCCTGATGTGTTTATTGCCACAGGAACCCGCCTGGCCCCAGGACAGCCAGCGTGTAAAGTGCCACCAGCAGCAGCACTTGTCTGACAGAAGATCAATTGCACGTGTTGCTGTGCACAAAAGAGCAGTAACTGCTGCAGACAGCCAGCCTTGCTGGGCCTTATTTCAGGCTGGGTGCCATGGAGTTCACAGAGCACTGGAAAGGGAGTGAGTGAGAGGAGCAGAGGGAGAAAGGAAACACAGGGAGGTGTGGAAGGCAGGCAGCAAAGAACTGAGAAGAGATGAGGGGAAAAAGGCAGGGAGATGGGGAGGGAAAAGGCAGGGAGGTGGGGATGAAAAAGGCAGGGAGATGGGAGGGAAAATCCAGGGAGATGGGGAGGTAAAAGAACAGGGAGAAGGAGAGGAAAACCACTGCTGTCACCCTCTGCCAGATTGCTGTAGGTGAGGACACTGGAGTTCCTCAGGAACTCTTGCCACCATGAAAGCAAGAGTATTTTCATGCAGCCAGACTTCAGCTGGTTTGGAAAGGAAAGTTCTGAATCAAAAATTAGGGGTGCTTAAGGTGTGGGAAGGCCATGAATGCTGTGGTGCTGTGTACTTGGGTGCTTCCCTCCTCTTCTTAGGCACTTTCCTTGGGTCAGAGGTGTTTTGGGCAAGGAAATGTGCTGTGGCTGTGGGATGCCCATGGCCTTTAGGTCCTGCAGGGGTTAATTTCCTGGCCTTTGGCCACCCCAAGGCAGCTCTGTCCCCACAGCCATTGATGGAGAGGATTTTATCTTTAATGCAGCAGTTTTCAGGCTGTGACCTCTGTTGTGAGTGATGGAGTTTGTTCTTTGTGTGAGGAGTGTCCAGTGAGGAGCATCTCCACACATTTTCAAATGTAAGCAACTCCACTGAGTCACAAAGAAAACCTGAGCTAGAAGAATTTTAACCAACCTTTATTCTTTACATCTCAGCCTTTTTGTGTGAAAGAAGCCAGGCCAGCTTGGCAATGTTCCTGTTAGATGAAAGCACTGACTCCTCGCAGCAGCTTAGAGAGGACATAAGAATAATAGACAAATTAACAGCAGTAGGAGGGACAGCTTATTGTAGAAAACTCTGGTGTGAGGATCAAATAGCATTTCTGGAGGGTCTTTTTTCCTCTTTCATTTTTTCCCTTTTTTTTTCCATTTAAGGCCAAGAACAATGAAATTATCTCCATCTCCTGTAGGGAGCCCAATATCCTGGGAGCCACATGGATTCCCTCCTGGCCAGCCAGCTCTTTGGGATGGCTGCTTCTGCCTCTCTCTTGGGCTCAGTGCTGCTGTGGCAGAGCCCCCAGCAGAGCTGGGTCAGAGGGAGCAGTGACTGCCAGAGCAGATAATTGCTCCTGGCCCTGTTGCACCAGCCCAGGAAGGTGATGGCTGAGCCACTCTTCTTGTTCCATCTTATTCCATCCCGTGTTATGACCCAAAAGAATCTTTTTGGACAAATGCACCTTTGGTAGCTGGAGCAGCCTGGTGTGCAGTGCAAAGTCAATGTTCTGTTGGCTGGAAATTTTGGAAAATAAGTGGAAGAACTCAATACAAACAGAGGCATGAAAATGACTTAGAAAATTAATGTTTGATAAAGATCTCTGGACTTGCCAAACCAGTAGAAAGCTTTGTGCAAATCCAGAGAAAAATGCAAAATATTTCTTTTGGCAGCATTCGTTTAATGGGATGACAGTGAATTAGAAAAATACTAGGGAAAAAAAATGCAACAAAACCCAAATATTGTAACTCCAGACCCTTTGGTCTCTTCCTTGGTGCAGAGGGGAACATGCAAAGGAGTGGCTTAAATAAACTCTTCATGAGTTTAGTCCACAGAACCTGATCCAAACCCTATACTGAGCAACAGAAAAGCGAACCAAATCATTCTGAAATTAGTCTTGTTTTCTAATTTGACCTAATTACCTCGGTCTTGGGTATATCATTCCTCAACGTGAAGCTTAATATTGATGTAACAGTTGGGAAAGTTTAATTTCAGGGTAGGGTGGTCTGTATAATTAGGGCTGCAGGAATGTGGCAGGGAGGCTGGGAGCCAATTTGCAGTGCATGCAGATGAGTGAGTGGCTGCTGCAATCATTATTCACCCACTGGAGCTGCATGGTTCCACCCTGGGTGCCACAGGGAGTGATGGCACATTCACAGTGAACAGGCTGCCCCAGGGCTCTGCTGCTGTCCTGCCTGCTCCTCCTGGGCAGCGTGTTTTCATGGCCATGATGGCACCTGGGCTGCCTCAGGAGGTCCATGACCAAAATCTGCCCAGTTCTGGGGAATTTCTAGAGGTTTGCAGAGATCTGTGGCACTTTGCAGCTCTGCTAATTGATAGCTGAAGTGTGAGTGATAAAGCTCAGGTAACCATGGCTGCTGAACTCAGCACTCAGAATGAGTCCTGACTCCAGGAACAAAATGCTTGTGTGTTGGATTTTGGGTTTTTTTTCCATAATTTAATCCCTTTTTCCCTTGATGGGTTGAAGTAGCCTTTTCCTTGGTGTTTGTTGGGGTGAATACCCAGGAAACACAATTCTTAGTACAAATCATCTTATAAATGTGGGGTGTGCACAAGTTTAGGTTTCTGTGCAGCACCTTGAGGTACTTTTCATCCCCTCACTGATGGGAAATCTTCATGGATCCTTTTGGAAATCCCAGATGGAGGGAGGAGAGGCGATCCAAGCCCTTATGACACAGAAGCATGACCTGATTGTTCTGTAAATATTGTACTTTTCAATGTAGTCCCAGCTTGCAAACCTATTCCAGACTCAGGAGAGCCCCTTGATGTCGGGTGCCACTTAAGTACCCACTTGCTCTGAAGTACCTGTCTGGTTCTTCATGGCAGGTGTGATGATAAAGGAGGTGCTCAGAGCCTGCAATTAGAGACACCAATCTGCAGAAAATATAAGTCTTGATGGTGAGCCACGCTCTGTATAATGACAGGCATTAGTGTGTCACACCTGAAATACTGTGGAAATCAGAAACTGGAATTTTCTGTAGTGCAGGAACATTTCTGGGGATATTTCAAGTGTTGCTAGGGAAATTATTTTTGGCAACTGTGCACAGGGATTTAAGTACCATAATTGGATTGTTCTTTGATATAATAGGTCGGAAAAGATTATTGAATGAATGTGAAATTGGGGAGCTGGTGTTTGAGGTGTGTTTAATTCCCTCTTTTACCAGTTTGTGAGTTTGGCTTGTAGCAAAGCCTAGTGCACACATTTGGATTCCATTCGTGATGTGTTGACTTGCTTACTTAATAGCCAGTGCATTAAAGTACAAAAGCTAACAACTCATTTATTAGGCATTTAGCCAAAACTTAAACTCATTTTATTGTTAGGAGGTGCTGTTGCTAGACAGGCAAATATTAAGTTTGTTACATTGATTTATTCGAGTCATCTGTGCCAAACACATTATAAAACAGCCCAGCATTAACTTTGCATAAATTATTTTTTGCTTTAGTTAGAATTTTTCACTCATTTTGCCATTAATATGCCTCACCTGTGTTTACAGCTTAAAAAGTTACAAACTGTTTATGTTTTTTATGGTTAACTTGAAAAGTTATAAACTCTTGTAAAATGAAAACATGAGAACTGGCTGATGCTTTTGTCAGGGTCAGCATGTGATTTTTGTTTGTTTCTTGTAATGCTGGTGTTTATTTGAGAAGGGCATTAAATGTGAGTTAAGCACTTTGCAGCAGGACTGTTCACCAGCTCATCTCCCTGGGGCTGTAACAGGGGAATCTCCCCTTGTCTCTTGCCTGAAAATGCCATTTTATTTGGGTATATCATTCCCAAAGTCCTGTCTTTGGGAACTCACACTCAGAAGCTGTGTTTATTCTTTCTCCAAGTTGGTCTGTGTGGATTTTCCCAGGACACTTATTCAGGAGTTTGCTGTGAAATATTGCAGTCATTAAGGCAAATCACTAAAGCTTTAGCTAAAAAGCTTTCCTTAAAACCAACTGCCAATAACTTGATCTTGCAAAAATGCCTTTTTTTTTATTTTTTTGTTGTTGGTGTAATTAATGAACTGGTTTGATTCTTCTGGAATTCTCGGGCTCACTGGGCTCAGAAATTGGGCATGTACAAGTCCCAAGAAGAGCTTTGTTGCTGGGGGTTGCAGGGGAATATCCCTGCCTGCCCCAAGGCTTCCCCCACCTCAGCTCCTCAGCTGCCATCAGCCCTACACAAGCCTAAAGAATTATTTTGTCTTTTCTCTTGGGAGTTTTCAGTGCAGAGATTTAAATCTGGAAGTACTGACCTTGGCAGTGAGGGGATGGTGGAGGTTTTTGGATATATGGGTTCCTGTTTTCACTCTCCCTCTTGGACAATTTATGTCCATGCTGGTTCTCCAAGTCTGTGACTGGTGTATCTTTTTGTTAGACAAGCACTTCTTAATGGTGTACCAGTTAATTTCTCTAGCAACAAGAGCAAGAAATAAGTTATTCCTCTTTTAAAAAGAGTCATTTAAGTAGAGAATAATGAATGCAAAATGCTGTCATTAAAAATCAGCAGATAAGCTGATGGATCATCTGTCATTCCCAAGCCTTGCCATAAAGGAAAAGTAGACTTTTTTTTTTTAATAAAAATGATAATGATGAGTATGGAACATACTGACTATGAATGCCTTAATAATGAAAATTGTTATTTATTCAGTCAACAACACCTTGTGACTGCTGCTTAACAACACCTTGTAGGAGAAAATGACTTCTTTCATACTGAATATTTTCATTTGATTACCAGTTGTCATCCTATTAGTGTTATGAGCTGTTTATTAGTCAATTCCACAGGCTCCAAAAAGCCATCTCTGGTACCTGTGCTGGGGTGGAGTCACCTGCAGGAGGCTGTCCCCAGGTCCCAAGGGACTCGTGCTTGTTTCAGGGGCAGAATTTTGGGGAGCCCACTGCAGAGCCTCAGCTGGTGCTCAGGAAGCCAGAGAGCAGCTGTTCTCTCTGTTTTGCACACCTTTATTTGGGATTTCCTTTAAAGGGGAGGCCCTGCCCCTCTGCAGTGTGGTCAGCAACGTGGACATCAGCCTGAGAGCTCCCTGGGGTTCAGTAATGCTGAAAAGTTGACACTTGCATGAAATAAGAGCTGTCCCAGGCCAGCATCTGATTCGGGCAGGAACCAGAGCTCTGCTCCTCCCTACACACCCTGGAACATTTCTCTTTGCCTCATCTCACTGCTCTCCATCCCAAAGCAGCATTTCCAGGGGCTGTGTCTGCAGGTCTGAGCTCCCTTTGAGGAGCTGTTTGCTGCTCCACAATTAGCTCAGCTCTTCCAATTACTCATGTTTTACATATATGGCAACCCCAAGCCTGATGAACTTAGACATGTTCTGAAAAGACTCTGGTGGAGGGGAAAAAAGTGTCAAATGTTTTCTCAGAAGCTGAAAATACCAGCAGATGCCTGTTGATTTGGAGCTATCCAGGCATTTGTACCTTTATTCTTTGCATGAGTGTTGAAAGCCACTGTAGGGCTCCTTTCTTGGTGTTTTACAGAACAAACTCTCTGATATTTTTACAAAATATATTTATATATATAGCAATAAATAGTATGAAGAGCTGGAGAACTGGATGGGTGGGAGCAGGAATTGAATGAACCAGCTGAATGGAACAAGAAGTTGATCACCTGCAGCGGGACAATTTGTGGTTTTGCCTCTTGTGATGGAGTGAATTGGTGAAGCTTTGGGGCTGGCACCAGTTAATCCTGTAGTTTCCCTTTTGTGTTGAGGGGATGTGTGCTGGACTCCTTCCCTCCACCTCTCCAGCAGAGATCAACAGGAGTGCTGGGTTCTGTGAGCTGTAATTCTGCTGCAGCCATGGTTATATGTCAGTCTGCTGCACTCTCTGAGTGCTACCCCTGGCTCCCTGCTGGGAGCAGTTGATTAGATTCTAGTACCTTTTATACTGTAGATAAGGATTTTTTAACAAAGCATAGTAACACACAAAAGCCCCCATTTATATTTTACTATTTTTCTTCCCCCCCGCTCATAACTCATGCTTAAATACAAAACTGAAATGTTTTTTGGCAAACCTGACCTTCCTTAACTCAATCTGTCCTCCCACTCCAAATAAAATTCAATTTCAAGGTCTATTGTGGCCTAAATTGTAGGATAAGTCTTTGACCCAGGTAGAAATTTTCTACAAAATGTGAACCTTAAGCTGAATTTTGGACTCTCTCTGATGAAATGAATGCTAACTGCAAGTTTATTTGTAGTCCCACTTGTTACATTTTTCATTGTCAGCACAAGCTTTATTCCTCCAAATACATTATTGAATGAAAGAAAGCAGCTATTCTTTTATCTGTTACTGCTGATGCCTGTAATTCATCCTGTTCATTTTCTGTGCTGCTATTTTCTTTGTATGGTTCTTCTCCTGCTTATGTAGCACAGAAAAACTTAATTGCTGAAGTCTGATGTACTTTTCTATTCCTGGCAGCAGTGTAGGTTGCTGAACCATTATGTGGGAGCTGCCTTCTGGAATGTGAAGTGTGTGCTGAGTGGGGCTGTGGCAGGGTTAGGCCCAGGCCAGGAGGAGCCTTTAATTGCTTTTTGGCTGTTTTCTCTCATGCAGCCAATTCTGCTGCTGGTTCCTCAGCACTTTTTGCAATGGAAAGTTTTCTTTTTGGAGGTCTCATGCTGCAAGGCTTTCCTAAATTTTATGGGACCATTTGATTGTGGGAGATCAAGAGAGGAGCTCTGAATTCACACCAGCAGCTGATGTTTGCCAAAAACCAGGAGCAACTCTTTATGTGATGACATGAAAGACATTTCCCTTCATAGCTAATCTAGTCTGGTTTCCTGCTAATCAAAGCTTTATTTGGTTATTATTTCAGCTTTGGTTCCCCCTACTTACCATAAAACACCAGGACAGTGCTGGTACTCATGCACAGAGGGGTTTTATAAAGCAGTGATGATGATGCATATTGACAAGTCACTTTTTCTATCATGTCTTTTCAAATATTTACATTCCAAATCCCAGACTTCTGGAGTCAAGTGATTCTGAAGAAGGATTGCTCTTGCATTTGAATGTAAAAAAGTAAGATTCTGCTTGTTTTGACTGATGAAAAGTCTTGAAAATTTCATGAGACTCAAAAATGAGAGCAAAGAAAGAGCAGTTAGAGCTGTAGGAATCCTTAGATGGGCTCTGAGTGTGCAGGGTGTGATTTTCATGTCTGTGAGCTGCTGATGCTCTCAGGCCCTTGCTGAAGGACCACACCAAGGTAGGGAGGGCTTCAGCTCCAGCCATAAATTATCTGTCTGCTGCAAGTGCTCATTGAATTTCCTGTCTTGGTGATTAATGATGGAGCAGACTGTAATTTTAGTGTGAGCATGGTTAGTCTACCTGTTAATACCCCATGAACACAAATGGGGCGGGTTCTGAGGAGCCTGCCCTGCTAATTAGTATTTCTGTGCTTTCACTAATCACTTGAACTGGGAACTTGGCCAAGACCAACAGAAGAGACTTCCAGTACAATAAATTGTTTTAATTTTGTGATCTGATCTTATGCATGGCTCAGTGTTTCTGAAGGCAAGGGCAGAATAAAATCTCATTTTGCATGATAACATATGCAAATCAGAACTTTTTGGTCCCAGATGAAGCTTTGCTTCTATTGACATGGTGCTAGGAAAATGCTGCTAAGAATAAAAAGCCACTAAAACTTTATTTTGCTGATAATATTCCATTATTGCTTTGTAAGCTTCTTTATCCATAGGGCAAAATCTGCCAGAGAGATAAGATCCCATAATTCCTGTTTGCTTGTATCATTCCCTTTATGATTTATAGACTGCTGTAGATGTTTGTGGCATTTTTCAGACATATAAAAGATTGACATGTTCTTGCCTCAAAAGAACTTAAAAATTCTGCAGTTTAGCAGCACTCAGCAGTTCCTCCTGTTTGAGTTTTACTTTTAATGGCTCTGTATGAAATCACTATTGCACAGTCACCAAACGAAGTGGCATTTTATTTTTAGTTACAAATGTGATGTTTTTCATATATTTGCTGTAGGTCCTAGACTGTCTGTGGGATGGGCTGGAAAGTTTTGTTCCCAGTCCCCTCCTCAACTCTTGACTTGTATTTAAAACCTTTTCCCACCACTGACTGGAAAGAATTGAATGCTATTTTATTTACCAATATTTTAAATGTCACTTTGCTGCTTGACACATCTTTACTTTCTGCATTATGTCCTTGCAGTAAAATGTGAGTGAAGTCCCACTTCTACACCTGCAATTTTAGGATTTCCAGGCAGTTGTGTAAAGCAAAATCCTTCTATATCCTGCCCAGGTAATTTTACAGAATTACATCTATAAACATGACATTAAAAGCAATTTTCTGAGCCTCATGATTACACTGATTTTGTTTGTCACACACCTGCATGTCCTGACTTGCCACGTTCTGTCACTCACAGTAAACTCTGTATCTGGGTGTAATGTGACAGATGCTAATGAAGATGATACAAGACAAATTTTAAAGGCAGAGATACTTGGAAAGGTCTTACTTTCACCTTCTTACATGCTTTGAAAAAATAATTTTGTTTAAAATAAAGTAAAATTCTGGGGGGGTTAAGGTGCCACACACTTGACCCTTAGCCTAAATTAAATTCACTGAAATTTTATGGCTTGCTCTGATGAATCCCAGCCAAAAAGATTTTTGAGCAGCAGACTGGTGGGAGGCAGGAATTATTCAGAGAGGTTTTGTTCCTAGGGAGGTGAGTGAAAAAACTCCTGCTAATTTCTCTGGGAACTCGAGTAACCTGCAATGCCCTCATCCAGTTCCATTTTGTCAGTGCAGGCAGCAGCAGGGGTGGCTCTGTCTGGGTTTGTGGCTGCAGGAGAAGGCACGGGAGGATTGTGAGGTCAGGAGTGCTGCAGGCTGGCAGACACCCTGCCTCTCCCCTCGAACACACTCAGCAGAGAGCACGGAGGAACAGAATTTACAAAACACACTTTCAAAGGCAGCAAACTTTGTTAAGGACTTTGGGCAAGGAATCCCACTGCTGGTTGTGCTGTCAGCCTTGAATGCAGCGTTGTAGGGGTGAAAGATTCTGCCATGGAAGTGTGAGGATAGAAATTGTACAGAAATTGTACAACAGCTGCCCTGTAATTCCTGACACAAGGGTTTTATCCCAGGCTTGCTGTGGGAGGTGAGTTGATGTGCTGGCTGAGCACTGGCTCAAATCTCCAGTTTCTTTTCTTGGTGCTTCTTTGCTGTTTGCCATCCCCAGTTGCCTCCAAGGTGGGATCATGTTCTGGGATGAACTTTTTATGTGCTGTTGGGCAGCACCTTCATTGTGGGCTGTTCTCTCCCTCAGCACTGTGGCTGATCTGATTGTTGCAGGTTTTTCACCCCATTGCTGCACTGGTGAAACATCTCTTGACTCCTGGTGGCAAATCAGGACTGCCCAGTTGTGTTTTTAGTCGAGGAGGAAACAAAACAATTGAAAGGGATTTTAGCAACCCTTCTGTGGCTCCTCACATGGTCTAACCAGCAATGGGGTGAGGTGAGGAGGGCAGGGGGCAGGTGAGGGGAAGGCACAGAAGGTTCAGGAAGCAGCAGCCCTGCTCACACAGGTGCCCTAAAGCCCCCCATGGACGGCAGTCCAGCCTGGGATTGGGGAAGCAGCAGCAGGGATCCCAGAGCAGGGGATTGTGAAGAGGCAAAGAGCTGGGCACTGCCACACTCCCTGTGTCATCCCTGGGCACTGCCACACTCCCTGTGTCATCCCTGGGCACTGCCATACTCCCTGTGTCATCCCTGGGCACTGCCACACTCTCTGTGGCATCCCTGGGCACCCTCACCATGGCATGAACCGTGTGAACGTCTCCCTGAAAAGCACACATGTTTATCAGGCACGCTGTAAACTGCAGGGATGTTTGGGATTTGTGTCCCACGCCCTGCTGGGGTGAGCTGCTGTCCTCCCTGGCCGAGTGCTGTGCCTGCAGGGAGCTCTGTGTGTAACACTGTGAGACTGATGTGTGCTCTGCTCAACGGGGCTCTGCTGGGGCCCCATTCATAAAACACAACAAAGTGGCAACAAGTACAAACCTTGTCAGCTAAAGGATCTGCTGGGAATACCAGAGAGTACTTAGTGAGTAAAACAAATCAAATTTTGAAATCCTCCCTTCCGAAGGAAAGCGCAGAGGGGATTTAACAGCAGTGAGCAGTGTGTTTGCAGGGAAATGGCAGCAGGGCAGGCAAGGGGAGGCTCAGCTGAGCTGGGACAGAGCTCTCTGCAAGGCAGGGCTGCCTGTGGGACCATCCTGAGCACAAACCAGGCCTGGCTGTGGCTGTGCCCTCCGTGCCATGGCGCTGCCAGCAGGGGCTCTCCAAAGCCCTTGTGCATGGTGAGAGCCTCCCTGCTCAGTGCTGGAAGGGGTTAAATACACATTGGGCACTGCTGCCCTATTTGTGTATGGGAAGATTCCTTTTTAATTGTAATTAGGCTGTCCTTGTGTTGGTGGCATGTTTCCATATGGGAATTGTTCCTGACAGAAGCTGTTCCAGGAGTTTGGCTGCTTGCCTGTGCTGGGGAGCTGGGCTGCAGCTCTCTGCTAAACCAGATGCTCCCTCTGTGACTCTGGCCAAGGCACTCAGACCCTCTGTGCCTCAGTTTCTAGTCATAAAATGGGAATATTAACAGCTGCTTCTCTGACAAGGTGCTTAGGAACAGCAATCAGAGGGAGTTGAACGCTCAGGGAGGGCTGGGAATGGTCCCTGTTCCTCAGGCAGGCAGAGAGCAGCACACATGAGTCTGGCTCAGGCTTGGGCCATGCCCTCAGATGAAGGAATCTAAAGCACCAGTTCCAAGTGCTGGCTTCAGCTCCCCAGCAAAGCTGCAGCTGAACCTGAGGCCTTTGATAGCCACGGGAAGAGAAGCAGCCAAGGGAACGCTGTGAAATGGACACTCTCTTCCTCTGCCAACACATGAGCATGGATTGTTGGAAATGTTTGTGCTTAACTCAGGTTGAAGGTTGCAGCAGTATGACAGAAAGTTCTACTGGGCCCTCAGCAGTTCTGCTGAGTCGCTTAGGGCATTCTTTTCATTTTTACTGAAGGGTTGTTTGTTCCCTTGCAGCATTGCCTCATTTGCACCACCATCAGTCACCCTTGGAGCTGGGCTGGAGAACTTCTCAGCCCAGCACAGCCTGGTCCCTGGTGGCCTGGTGCTCTGGAGATGGAGCAGGTGCTGTGCAGGTTGGGTCACTGAAGTCCTGCCAGGATCATCCTTTCTTTGGATGGGCCACAATGCTTTGTCTTTACTTGTGTATCACTAAGTAGCCCAAAATGCTGGGCTGGAAATTGATTTGTGTCTTGCTTTGATTTATCTTTTTCTCTTTCATTTTTTTCTCTGAACTATAGCATTGTTTCCCCTAAGGACAGCACAGGGCCTTTGCTCTATTGCATGGAGCATTATTGAAAACTTGTAGGAAATTGTTGCCTTTCACCATTCTCTACCATTGCATGAAGTTGTTGAGAGCTCCAGCAGGCAACTGAGTTTCCTCCAGCAGACACTCTGCTGCCTCCAGCCCATCATGTTAATCTCTCCTTAATTAGATCCTTATCCCATTCTCAGGAACAGATGGAGGCTCAGGGCTGTGAAATACTTGGATCTCCTGGGACACCTGAGGAGGACACCAAAAGCAGTGATGCCCATCAGGGCTCCTGGGAGCCTGTGCCAGGGCAGAGTGTGCTCCCTGCAGGCTCCCCCTGGCCCTGCACCCCAGCAGGCCTAGGGAAGTGCTGAGGTGACCCACCCATCTTTCCTGCAAGGATTTTTGATTTAAAGTGGATTTTGGCTTAGCAGAAACACATCCCTCCGATGAAAACCTCTGAATTTCTGGCTGAGTTGACTCCAATGCTGTCCCAAAGAAGCACATGGAAAATGTTCTTCTCAGGACTTGCCATGGTAATCAGATTTCCCATCAGCAGTGTGGGCTGTGCAGTGCCATGCAGTGTTTCAGGGAGACACTGCTTGTGGCCTGGCATCACAGGCTTGGGAATATCCTCTTGTAGCACAGAGCAGAAGAGTACAGGTGTCCCTGTGTCCATACACAGAGCTGCTGGAAATGGGGATGTTGACAAGGAAAGGAAACCAAAACAAGAAATCTGAGCCCTTTTCTCATGGCTGTTGTAAAAGGAGATGTACAGCTGTGTGCTGGTGGTGACAGTTCCTTCTTGACATCACTGTAACCTGTTTGCTTTCCTGGCTTGTGAGCCCCAGGTGAGCTGGTCAGCAGACAGCCCTGCCTCTGCATCAATACCTGCTGGAGCTGTGGTCTCTCTGGCACAAAACCTGCTGTACAGTCCTGTTGGGTTGTGCCCCTCATTCCTTCCTTCACTGCTCAAAGCCTCTGGTTCACCTCTGCAGGTGCCAAAGGTTTGCAGTGAAACTCCTGCATGTTGGGTTTCAGTCTGGAACAGAACATTGTGACCATCCCTTGGAAGCTCTGGGAGGTGGTGCAGGCACTGAGCTCAGCCTGGGGAAATTGGGTATGTGAGGATGAGGAGGAAGCTGTGAGTGAGAACCCTAAATGGAGAGGTTTGATCTGTTTTGTTTGCTGGGGCTTGGAATACAGACAAACCCATTAAAAAGAGACCATAAAGCAAGGCATTGGTTTTGGTCTATGGACAAGTTTGGCAAGACTCAAAGCACAGAGCAATGAGATTTAAAGCAAGTATCCTTCTGAAATTATAGTTGGGAGCAGGGAGCTCCACGCCAATCGATGGGAATCTGCTTTTGTTATGGTCACAAAAAGTGCCAGGCTGACTCATGCTATTACAGTGATGCACTGGGTTGTCAAGGTAATGGATTTGGGCACTTGGCAAAGGCAGGGAGGGTGTAAAAGGCAGGGAGCTATTCTGCCAGACTCCAGGGGGAAGCTTCATATTAAGGATTTTTTTTTTCGAATGGCTGAGATGGAGAACATTCCATTTCTGTTGTAGAAGTGAGGATTTGATGCCCTGGCCTATGGCTGTTGTGGTGCACATCAGCCATGGGAATGCTGTTGTTTCCCAAATGCAGCAGGGTGTGTGAACTTCTGCTGCTTGCCTCCTGCTGCTGGTGCCTGAGGAGCTTCTGTCCACAGGGCTGAAGTGGAAAATAGAAATGGGAACAAAGGGGGAGAAAGGAGGGATGTGTGCATATTGCAGCTCCTTGGGGAAGGAGCTTGGCTGTAAAGGAAGTGTTGGGCTGAGTTCTGAAGAGATTGAGGTAAGGAATAAGCCTCCAAGGACCATGTCTGCAACCTATCAAGGCCTTTTTTCCTTTCTCTTTTTTTTTTTTTTCTATAATAGCAACAACATTTAAAAGCACTGTTTAAGGACAAGCTTGAAAAGATCAACCAAAAAGGCAAGAGAAGTGGAGTTTCTCTTACAAAAACTTTGCAAGCCAGTCAGGCTGCTTAACTGTGCTTTGATAAAAAGAGAAACTGATAGGAGGAGGGGGGGAAGAAAAAGAAGAAAGCAACTACCTGTTAAAAATTATCAAGATGAGGGATTGCTGTCTGCAAAGCTTCTGAAGACAAGTCCTTCCTTATGCAACTCCTTGGCTTTCTTTCACTTGCAGAAACAAATCAGAAGCTGACAGGAGAAGTGAAATGTCTGCACTAATGAGATAATCTGACTTACCAGGACCAGGAAGGCAAAGGATGCCTTAAGTGTTTGAATAATGGAGCTGGGGGCTTGTCTGGAGCAGGGGGTGCTGTGTGGGGATGTGAGAGCTGGCAGGGAACAGCAGGGCTGTGTGTTCATGGCTGTGCCAAGGTCACTGCGGCCTGGGCTGGATTGACAGCTGTCCAAATGACCAGTTTTGTCTGCCCTGTAGCCTTTTTTCTCCTAAAAGAGGCAATGGCAAGGGATAGGAAACCCAGAGAAAGAGCAGAGAGTCCATGCTCTGGTTTGGAAAAGGAATGTTGTGGGTTTTGGAGACTGGACGTGAATTGCCAAGAGTACGTGGCTCATTTATCCTCACTTGATGTGTTTGGATCTTCTTTCAAAGGTCCCAGTCCAACCTCCAGCCAAGCTGGTGGGAAAGCTTCCCTGAATTCTTGGTTTTTTGGATCAGGTGGTGGAAATCTGGACTCACACTTTGGTACAGTACAGGAGCAGGAGGAAAGGAATTGTGAGGAAAACGCGGCCCATGTGTAACTGCAGGCTTGCAGCTATCCTGAGCATCAGGGCCCGGTGTTTATGGAGCTCCCTGAACAAAATCCAAGGCAGTGTTTGTTTTTATGTGGTACCAACAGCATGCAGACAGCTTCTCTAATAGCCTCTGGTTTTGCCTGAGGTGAGAGATAGCTGGGCTGGCATTTGTTGGAGATTTATCTTGTGAGAGGTGCACTTTCTGCAGCTCAAAGTGAACGAATTCACTTGCAGTTTGAAATGTCAACCTTTTTCTTGAGTGTTTGGGATTCACAAGCAGTTTTATACTGGAAAGCCATTTTGGGAGGAGTTTTGTTATATTTGTTATATTGGAACAGAGCTGAAGCCACTTTGGTCCAAGAGCCTTGTGCCTGTTGGCAATGAGGCTCTGGAACATTCCCTGCCCCTGAAGAAAGGCACAGAACCACTGCTGAAACAGCTCACAAATGCAGCATGGCAGCTCTGATGATCCAGTGGGTGACCTCCAGTCCTGCTTTGTCCTTGCTTGTGCACGAGGAAATCTCTGAGTCAATTTAGAGTGTCCTAAACTATGCTGGAAGTGACAATATTTTACTTCTCCAATGACAACACACAATGAAGTTGGATTGTACATGTGACAATTCACTGAGGCTAAATGAGCTGCTGCTTAAAAATAGTATGGTGGTGGGCATTTAATCATCCCAATCTAACTGTAAGATATGGTGATAATCCTTTCGTTTCAGTAAATTAAATGCCAACAGGGCATTTAAGCAAAAGAGAGTGAGGCTCTATGAGAAACATGGCACAGTACATTAAAAATAACTGTGGAGAAAGGTGATTCATTAAAGAAAATGCCAACCTTGAAAGAAGGACTCTAACAACCTATTACTATAAAACAAATAATGGCTTCTACGTGGCCTTTGCCATCCCATGTTCTGTTATTTCTGTTTTCTTGGGAAATGCAGAGGTCTGAGAGTGAAGAAAAAGCTCATGAGTGGCAAACTTTGGACTGATTGGATGTGACAGCATTTTTCAGCTTAAGTAAAGATATTAAAAGTCAGCACCCTACCTGTAGAGGTAAAATTTTGGTGAATAGAAATCAAAATCTAGCCAGACATGCCAAGTCTGGGATATGTTGCTAATTAACTCTGCAGAGCTGCAGGGATCCACCAGGATTAATAGCAGTTGTGGAAAGGCAGAGATTTTATGTGATGTCTTTCTCTTGTCAATGTTATGTTGTACAGGAATTCTATTTTTGTTTACTTTAGGTTTGGATTTTTGGGTGAGAGCTCAGAACAGCTTCCCTGATGAGCCCCTCTTTGTGAAATGGAATCTCTTGTCCTGCTCAAGCAGATACAAATTGCTGATTTAGATGCTAACGCCTATGAGGAGTCTCTCAGACAAAACTAATATCCTGTGGAGTTTTTTCTTTCTTTTTGAATCTGTTTTCCCTATCTTTGATGCCTTTATTTCATCAGCTCTACTATTACTATATTTGACATGTAGCCAGAGGCTTTTCAAGGCAATGGAATATTAATTCTTGGTCACGTAAGAGCTTTTTCCTGATTCATCCTGGGCATGTGGAGCACCACAATGAGCCCTTCCTGGCTTTTGGCTAAAAGGGACTGTGGGAATGGCCAGTGAGAAGGGAAGAAAAGGCTGTGCAGTGCTGCCAGCAGGCAGACCTTTCCTTTCTGCCACTGGGAGGAGCAGGAAAACAAGGGAAAGCACATCTTCCTCCTCACAGCAAACGCTGCAGCTCCCAGGCTGGAGTTGACACCTGGATTAATTTTCCTGCTGATACGTGGAAATTACTGGTCTCATTGTTGGGATGTTGGTGAATACAATTATTTTGTGTTGAATACTCTGATTATCAGGGCATTGTGCTTTTAATTCCCCTTTTCAACCTCACAAAGTGCATAAGGGTGTTGGGTGTTTATCTAAGTGCCATTAGAAATGGACTGATTGTCCCCTTGTGCAGTGGCAGCCCTTTCACAGCTGCTGGGCTGGGATGAAGCTGCAATCCTGCCAACCCTGCTCTGGTTCTGAGGCTTCCAGAACAGATGTGTGCCCTCAGCATGACCTAAAACCTCCAGGGATAGATGGAGAGTTGAAAGAGAATTTATTTCTTTAAACAATTATCATTACCTGTCTCTCTTCTCTCCATCTTTAGTTAAATTAGGTATGAGCAGGTTGTAGAAGGCTGGGTGCTCTCCAGTGGGCTGGTGAGTCCTGCTGAGATAAAAAAGATGCAGGAAGAGCCACACTTATCAAAGGAGGAGTGATGCTGGAAGTGACTCTAGTCCTGCTGTGGTGACATTTATGTTTGGACAAAAAAAAGTAAATTTCAGTGAGTGAGGGAAGCCAGAGCCTTTCTGGTGCTCAGGGCTAACAGAGCCTTTGCCACCCAGTGCAATAAACCCAACAGAGCATCTCAGAGCTGCCTGAAGGGCTGAGGTGTCTGCCCTGGGCACAAGGGCACTCGTGTGTGAGGCTGGAGCCAGCAGGGAATGCCAGAGATGCCCAGGAATCCAGAAATGTCCAGCAGGGACACGGCCCCGTGGAGTGGAGGCTCAGGAACCACTGCAAGGGCTTCTGCTGATTACCAATTACCAATACAGCTCAGGAGCACAGTGTAATTATTTACTTTGCTAAATAACACAGAGGAGCTGTGGTTTAATTACCCCAGTTCAGCTGTGCCATGGGATGGCAGAGACTGAGGCCTCAGTGCACTACACCAATGAGCCCTGCTATCTGCTACTTCTAATAATGGATAATGTTCCTTTTGTTTTAAATCATCCTTTTTAAACGAGTCCCATGCAGATGAGAAGGAACCTTTCCAAAGTACCACAATGGATTGTTTTTGTTTCTAAAAGACACAACCCAACAAGGCACTTGATGCTACAATTATCCTCAGTAAAGCCAGATGCATTTGGCTCTGCTCTTGTGTCATTGACATCCCTTTTGTGCTAGCTTTTGATGAAGTTTAAGCAAAAAGGATGTAACAGAGCATCTTCAGATGGCAAGAGTCTGTATTTCTCAATCCTATCATCATTTCAATCAACTTTCATTTAAAGAAGATTGGAGAGGGGAATAATGCACTTTAAATAATAGCCTTTTCTGAACATTTAGGGCATACTAATTAATAAGCAGTTCATTGCAACTTTAAGGCCAAATTTTATTTTTATTGAAGTCAATGTCCCAGCTCCTTCACGTGAGCAAGAATAATGTTGGCCATAGTTGTGTAGTGCCCCAGAAACTCTATTCCTTCTCCATTGTTTCTGACCCCTCCTCTTTTCCATCCTCTCCAGCTTGTCCTGCCTGCTTTATGTTGATCTTTCTCTCCACAGTTCCAAGCCTGAAGGCCCTTCCTGAGGTGCTGGCATCACCCTGCAGCCCAAGAGTCCCTTTTCAGATAATGACACTTTGTGCTCTGTGCTGGAAGATGCCACACAGCCCTTTGTCCTGCTGTCACCATGTCACTGTTCAAGGCATTTTCCTATTCTGCAATAATTTGCAGCTCTGTGGTTTTACCTTAAGGCCTCTCTGACTTTTTACATTGAAAGCTCTGCTTGTCTCTTGTTCTCTGCTCTTAAGTCTCTTGCAGATTGCTGTACATCAGTTCACCATCCTGTAACAGAAATCTGAAAAAGATGGTCGGTTTGGTTTTCTTTGCTGTCTTCACTTAAGTTTTTATTTTCATTATTATCAAACACTTCTCATGATCTCAGAGCCTCTGTCACCCTGGTTTTTTAAGATTTTCTAGGCCTTCTGATGTTGACATTCTTGTAGTGAACTTTCTCACACACTTTCTGTAAATAACTCATTGTTTAGCATTCTTTTATGGAAGAGGAGAGAGTTGATGGACTGTTGGTTTGTCCAGTGTCATTGGAGAGGTGGCACTGTCACCCTCTAATCTGCTGTCACTTTTAAAAAATTATAAATGTTAGAGTCAAAAAATAAACTTCCTTTTTTCCTCACCTTGAGAGCAGCGGTGTGCGCTTGGGTTCTTTCGTGCCCTATAGTGACAGGCACAAGCATGAGGTGCTGGATGAGCTGATGCCAGCGGGTCTGTGAGTGCTGTTCCCAAAAATCCCAGTGTCCAGTGCTGTGCATAGCTGGCTCCCTGGTAGCCCTGCTTGGTGGCTGGAGGCTGTGAACCTCCCCAGCCCTCCATGGGCTGCAGGCTCGTTAAGGCGAGAAGAGGGAAATAAATCTCCTGGAACTCATGAACTATTTACAGCAGTGCTGAGCAAGCAGTCTGCAATTATTTATTTATTCTCCCCAGGATGCTGCACTGGTGAACCCAGAGGGTTGGGAATGCTGCCAGGGCTTCCCAGCCCAGCTCCATCCACACTGTCTCCTCTGCATGGGGCTCCCAGTGGGCAGGCAATTCCCTGAAGATCCCAAAAGGCAGCAAACACACCCTGGGAGCATCTGTGTGTGTCTTTGGAGAGAATAAAACCCAACCTTCCCTTGTGCTGAGGTATTTTCAGCCTTGCTCTGGCTCAGCATTCTTGTGCCCAGGGCCACAAAAAGAAGGAAAACCATGTTGTGGAAGAGGAGGATATTTTGCAGGGAGATATGTTGGAGGAGCCTGTTGCATGTGAAATGTATCTGCAGCTGGTTTGGGGTGTAAGGGAGGATCAAGAAATGGCTTGGGTTGGAAGAGACATTAAAGATAATTTTGTTCCACCTCCTGCCATGGGCAGAGACACTTTCTACTAGGAAGGTTGCTCCAAACTCCATCTAGCCTGGCCTTGAACAATTTTGTGGATGGGGCTTTGTTTTATGAAATAGCCATTTTCCCCTGAATAATTCCCATACAATCAATAGATATTTATGAGTGATCCTTCCAGTAATTACACAACCTCCTGTGTTTGTGAAAACAGATCCTGTAAACAGCCAAGAGACAAGTCAGGGTTTGCTGGGCCATATCCACAGCACCCTGCCTTGCACGGAGATGTGTCTGGGAGGCACTGCCTTGTTGGCCTTCCCTTCCCTTCCCTTCCCTTCCCTTCCCTTCCCTTCCCTTCCCTTCCC
>JAWWEY010000045.1:12435570-12468997 GCA_035582745.1 Loriotus luctuosus
GAATTGTTTTCCTTTTCTCTGAGGCTTCTCAGCTTCCCAGGAGAAAAATCCTGGGTGAAGGGATTTTTTCAGAGAATATGAATGCCACACAGTGTGAGACTTAAAAAAAATTGGAGAGAATAAAAGAGAATAGAAATAAAGGTGGGAATCTGGAGTAAAAACTGAAGAGCAAACTCAGTAGCAAAAGGTTTTCAGACCCTGTGGGGAAAGCTGGGTTAACAGTGAGACAAGCCATGCCAGAAAGAAAAGGATGGAGACACTGGAAAGGCAAAACCAGAAACCGCCAGTGTGGAGCTGTGACAGGATAAACTCCCAGTGCCCATCCTCAGTGAGCACAGAGAAATCAGACTGGCCCAGGGCCCCTGAAACCCCACAGGGAAAGGGTGGCACCAGGACCTCTCAGTCAGACCACTGCATCCCACTGTTACTGCACCAGTAACACAGTTATTATTACAACTTCAGTAATTTCACAGCCCTTTCCACCGCTCTTGTCCTTTCCAAGCTGTTCATTAGAACTTGAGCCACCCTAATTTACACCTACTTTGAAAACTCCTTTATTGTACTTTGTGTTATGTATAATCATTGCAACTTCAATTAGCCATGCTCACATGGACAGTCTCTCAAAGCTGCTGATAATTTAAGCAGGAGAGGAGAATTGGTGCCCACATGTGCCAGCACAGCCCTGCTGTGGTGCCTGTGCAGGCTGAGCTCCTCCTGCTCACCCCTGGTGGGATGGACTGACAGGGGCATGTGGTGAGTATCTGCATTATCTGCTGCTCATCTCAAAGCCAAGACAATTAACTAGATGATTTGTCAGCCTCTTAACTGGTTGGGATGCTGACAAGAAAATGGCATTCAGCAGTAAATAGATAATTTCTGAGGAAGAACAGATAGCAGAGAAACTGAATGCTAAAAGCGTGATTGGCAGCTTTTGGATATACAAGATCTTTATTTTCAACTCTTTTTGTGTTATTCTGGGCAGAGCTCAACACTTCCCTCCTGGCCCTCGGGCATTTTTTCTAGTAACTACAATTATTTTCAATTTAAGAATCTCAGAAAGAAAAACCTCCAACTCATGACCCGCCAACTCAAATTTGCTGTGGGTTTTTTTTTCTTCCAATCAGCACTACCCTTTGTTTTCTGAGGGTAGGAATTCATTTAGATTGCAATTGGGGTCCTTTTCATAAAGGAGCAATTATCATTACGCTGCAGTAATTTGAATTAGCATGCAATAAAGCACCTCACACTATCTCTGAGTCATTACATCCTCCTGCAAGTGATCCACAATGGGCATCTCCCATTATGCATGGCAGGAGAGTGCCACTCCAAAAATACAGTGCAGTCAGCAGGAAAATGAGCAGGAGCTCTGCTGAGCACATTAAGTGTACAAATAAAGGGGAAAAATTTAAAAATGAGAGTGTGGCAGCATATTGCTGTGAGTGATTCCTGCAAGTGCTGCAGTTTCTGTAGGTGCTCACAAGAACAACAGTGCAGAGCAATTACTGCTTTCAACACAAACAAACAAACATGTTTTTGAGCTCAGCCCACCTCTGAACTCAGGAAACCTTTCAACTAAATTCTAAATTTTCCTTTTTACCGAGGCAGGAGCTCACCTCGCAAGTCTCATCATTACCTATCAGGATTTCTCTCAAGCAGCCAAAAAGAGAAAGTCTCTCCACTATTGCTGTTTCAGGAGCTTCAAGACCAGGACAGTTTGACCAGAGATACAAATCCTCTCTGTTATTTGCATTTGATTTCCACTGAGAAGGTGCCCTCTCTCAAATCATACTGAAATAAACAAATACCAGCATACCTCAAAAAAAAACCCCACAAACCCAGCAGCAGGTCCATTGTTTTTCACCATTTCTTGAAAGAACAGCTACAAGATCAATCTTGCAAGAAAATGGAAAAATTCCAGACATACAAATTTTTTCTGAGTTTTTTTTGAGCTTCCCAAGGGATTTGGGCACCCAGTTCCACCACTGTTTATGGCTTATTCATTTTACTTTTGAGGAAAAAATTATCCCAGCACAAGAGAAGAAGGGAAATCACATTGCTGATCAAACTGACAGATGTGGAAAAATAAAGCATCCTTTCAGGGATTTTGCTGGGCCACACTTGGGGCAGCCCCATTTCAATTAGCTCAGGGGGTCATTGGGGTTAAGTGACTTTAAACAGGGAAACATGTGGGTTTTTATTCTCAGCCCACACCACTTTGGGAATGAGCTCCCAGTGAGCAGCTGGGCAATCAGAGGGATGAATTCCAGCTTGGAGGCACAAGACCACTGACAGCTCTGCCCTGGCTGACAGCAATTCCTCATGCTGCCTGCCACTGGTGATTCCAGGTTTTCTCCCCTGCTCCTGTAAAAGCTGTTCTGCTTTGCACATCAGAAAGGGAAGAGAAAACAACCCCATGGCCAAGCAAATAAAGCACCAAGAGGAAAGAGACCATGAAGGGTGGAGAGAAGAGCCATTGACAGCAAACATTGCTACTGCACCTAATGAAGCTTAATTCTTTACATTAAATAATAAAGAGACTTATCTTTTGTCTGCTTTAATGAATACTTCATTCCCTTACGGTGTTAATTTTAATTTTTCACTTTTGAGTGGCCACAGCTGGGCAGTGAGCAGACTGAGGTCCCCTCACTGCAATTCTCTGGCCCTTGCTGTGACACAGTGGCCCAGATGTTCCTTCCTTGCCCAGCCCAGAGCAGCCAGCTGGGACAGAAATGGGATTGTGCAGAGGCAGCAGCGCCCTGCAGCAGCAGCTCAGCTCATTTCAGGAGCCAGGCAGACCCACAGCAGACACAGCACTGCAGGCAGCTGCTCAGACAAGGCTGTGGCACCAGAGGGATGGGTCAGAGTGCTGTGGGAACGGCCAAAATCATTCTCAGGGTGCTCTCCATCCTCTCTGAAAATCCATGCTTACAAAGGGAGACCCCAATTACTGGGAAAAAGACAGGGTCCTGTCCTGCTAAAGGGCAAGAGCCCAGCAGAGGTTGTTTCTAACCCAAGTGACTCTTGCTTTCATTTCAATAGTAGGTCTCACACTTGAGGTTTCTTCTCTAACTGAGAGATAAAATGGGATCCACCCAAGCAGTGTCAAAGACCCTTTCCCTTTCTGTAATGAACAGGAACCAGAAATGGATGCTTTGTTCTGGTAATTTTCAGTTCAGAACACCAAAAATTTCAGCTTAATTTTTGAACAGGGCTGTTTGTCCCTGTGTAAATCTTCCTTTCTGCTGCTGGTCTGTTGCCCTGATTTTTAAGTTTTTCTAAGCCTTCTGATGTTTACATTCTTGCAGCAAACTTTCTCACACACTTTCTGTATATAACTCATTGTTTTGCATTCCTTTATAGAAGAGAAAGTTGATGGACTGTTGGTTTGTCCAGTGTCATTGGAGAGGTGGCACTGTCACCCTCCAATCCACTGTCACTCTTAGAAAACTATAAATGTTGGAGTGAGAAAATAAACTTCCCTTTTCCTTCACCTTGAGAACAGCAGTGTGCGCTTGTGTTCTTTTGTGTCCTGTAGGGACAAGCCTCCCTGCCCTGTTGCAGCCTGGAGCAATTGTTGAACATAATCCTTGCTGGGAAGCTGCATCTTTGGTGGTGTGTGTGGTAGGGGAGGTTTGGGTTGAGCTGGGAGCTGATTCCTGTCCTTGGTGCTGATTCCTGTCCTTGGTGCTGATTCCTGTCCTTGGTGCTGATTCCTGAGCTGATTCCTGTCCTTGGTGCTGTGTCTCATTCCCTCTTTTCCCACCCTCTCAGAATTTGAGGCAGTGCCAGTTTGGGGTGGGATTGGTGTGTGCAGCTCCCCCTGGGCAGTGCTGGGTGTCTGCATTCCCCAGATGTGGGCCTGGGGCAGTGACAGGTGAAGCTGTTCTTGTTCTCAGGTTTGCAGGTTTTTCTCTTTATTGTTGTAGCCTTTCCAGGGGCTCTCAGAGGAACATTCTGTATTTCCCCCAGGGGTTGTAGTGAGTGGACTGGACTCTGATTTGGAGGGAGGAGGGAATGTGGTCAGTGCCTGCAACCCACACCTGACAAGCTCATTTCATTTCAGTCGTGGGTGCTGTGCATCTCAGCCATGCATGGGGAATTCACAGGGAGGCAAAATGGGCTTTCCTTCTCCTCTTTATAGCTCTGAAAAGATTGAATGCTTCTCACAGACAAACTGATAAAACACCTCGAGTGCTTTGTGTCGAGCAGGGTGGTATTAACATGGAAATCTGGGCTGCTCACTGATTCAGCTGTCCAGGCTTAGTTAAGTTTCATGTATCAGAAGCTGATATTTTTCAAACTGTCAATTTTGAGGGTGGATGAGTGACTAAAACAGATGTATTAATGTCTGGCAGTTGAAGTACTGTAGCCTGTGGTTATACAGACTAGGTTAGTGTCTTGCCAAGATTCAGAAAATCAATGGAATAAGTGCTAAAAAGGGAAATGCTGTGTACACCAGGAAAACTCTGGCATTTCCTCATGGGAAGAAAAGGAAATAAAACACTGGTTTAGTGCTAATTCTTGCTGTCAGAGGTAAAAGACTGTAATACTTAAAGGTACAAGAGAGGTTGTTGTCATTTTCTTCTCAGAAATGTGGCTGGAAGTCCCCAGCTCCTGGCCCAGCTGTGGTTTGGGGAATCACATTTTGTAGATCAACATTTCCATTGTTGTTTCAATTATCTGAAGCTGTTAATGAAAGCTATGAAGTTAATTTTCATTTCAAAATGCAAGTGAATGCATTAAATATCTTCATGCTCTTGCTATTGTGGTTGCAGAGTTTGGCATGGAGAGAGGGTGGCAGGAGCTGGAACTGCTGTGCTGGAGAGAAGGCAGAAGTTCAGTCTCATTTCCTTGCTGTTTTTGGTTTGCTTGCTT
The DNA here is from genome assembly GCA_035582745.1 of Loriotus luctuosus. Taxonomy (NCBI): domain Eukaryota; kingdom Metazoa; phylum Chordata; class Aves; order Passeriformes; family Thraupidae; genus Loriotus; species Loriotus luctuosus. The sequence goes on from JAWWEY010000045.1 coordinate 12,440,446, forward strand.
TGTTTTGAAACACTCTCATCAGTTCTCAGTTGTCTGGAGTTATTTGTGGAACTGCAGAAAAATTTATTTATTCACTGAAAAAAGTGAATTATTGTGTCAACCAAAAGTCATTATATATTTAGACCATTTAGGCTATAAATAAGGAAAAACTTTTGACCCGTGTTTTCTCTAGACCTTGGAAAAATAGATGAGCTGTTTTTTTGTTTTGCTCATTTATTTTCTTTTTAATATCCTTGTTTGAAGCTGTTATTTTATTTTAAAATATTCTTACTGTGGCTTTTTAAAATGTAGGGCTTCTGACCTTGAAAGAACATTACAAAATTTTTAATTTTAACTGTTCTGATCTGAAGAAATATTGCAACTTTTCTCTTTTTCAGATTCAATCACATTAAAAAAAAATCTTTGCACATCTCTCTGTAGTTGGAACATTTATGGGTCTGTCTTCAGAGAACTGAGCTTAGGAGGCATTTAGAGAGGAAAACAAGGGCACAAGAGGAAATTGAGCCCTGGTATTTCTGTCAGGTTTGCCCAAGGAAATGCCAGGAGCTGTGTGCAAGGAAACCTTGCACAGGCAGGCAGGAAGGGCACCTGAATTCACTCTGGCTCAGGAGCAAATGCAGCACCAGCTGGACTGGAAATACAAATAACTTTCAGACAAGAAAAGTGCAGCAGCAGCAGCAGAGGAGCCATCCTGTGTCCCCAACCCCCTGGACACCCCCAGAGCTCCCAGCACATTGGGGCTGCAGAGCTGCAGGAGTGATGGTGCAGAACATGGATAAATATAACAGCCTCAGACAGCAGCAGCAGGGCCAGGGAAGGCTCGTGCCACAATCTGCTGCTCCCCACTGCTCAGGACGTGTCACAGAGCTGCTGCTGATGTGCCTGGGACAGGCAGGGATGTGTGCATGCTGCCCTGAGCATATGCTCCACTTCTCTGCACGGGGCTGGCAGATTGCTGCCTCTGTGCCATCCTTGCTGCTGCTGTGTGCTGCCCCAGAGCAGGCTCAGAGCAGCCCAGTGCTTGCAGCCCTGATTTAAAGTGGTGCTGGGTCTCTCAGAGCACTGCACGTTAAACTGGGGTAATTCTGGGGACTTTTGGTAAATAATTGTATTCACCAACATCCCAACAATGAGACCAGGAATTCCCACATGTCAGCAGGAAAATTAATCCAGGTGTCAACTCCAGTCCTTCCAGCCCGGGTATAAAAGATGCCCAGGATGCAGAGAACCCAGAAAGGTTTGGGGTTTTCTTCATTATTTTGAGCTAGAATTTCAAGGGTGTATCTTAGCAGCTGTTTGAGTAAAAATTCAGCCTTGCTCTGGTTTAGCTTAAACCCTGACTTCTCCCCTAAAACTGATCTTGATGCCGAAGACAGCCCTCTTTATTCAGCAGCACAGTGTGAGATGTCTGAGCAGTGTGCTGAGCGTGCCCTTTGATAGCAGCTGGATGAGAAATTGTGCCCCACATGAGCAGTGCCAGGAGCCCGGGGTGCCCCTGTGCCCTTGGGAGCTGCCTGGGGCTGCTCAGCCCTGCCAGGTGCACCCTGTGGTCCCTCTGGGCAGGAGGGGGTGCCCAGGGAGGGAAGGACAGAGCAAGGAACACGAGGAAATTGCTGAGCAGTGTGTGCTCAGCTCCTTCCTCTGCACAGTGACACACTCTGTGTTTACACTGCTGAGGTGTTAACCCACTTTCTGTATTGACAGCTCCCCTTTCCTCCCTGCAGAAACAACTCAATATTTTACTCTCCTTGGTTTGGTTTTCTTTTTCTTTCCCACTTCTTTTTTTTTTTCCAGTGGCCATATGGGCATTTTGGCTTTGAGTTGAAGCACAGGACACTACAGTGCAAATAAACAAACTTTGCATATGGGCTGCTGCTTTGTTTCGGCAGCTAATGTCTGTTCAACTGTGAGCAGAAATCTGTTTGGAGAGGATATGAGGCAGGGATGGAGCTGGGGAGACAAAGCTTTCCACCTCAGAAAATTCTTTAGAAGAATGGGGTAGGTGCCAGAAGAACAAAAGAAGTGGAGCAGGTGCCAGGAGAACAGCAGAATGGTCCTCAGTGACATTGTCTGGGATAGAATCAGTGCTGTGATTTTACTCAGGGGCTGATGGATGGGCAGTGAGCACAGCCTTGGTCTGCACTGCCCTGGCCTGGCTGCTCCCTGCCCAGGGATCCCTGCTGCATTCCTGGCAGGCTCTGCTCACCTGTGAGAGGCACAAATTCCACCTGCTCTGGGACCCTTTTCCAGGCACTTGGCTTTGTGCAAGTGTCACCAGCATATTTTCTGAAAAATCCCTTTGCCATCATTTCTTCCCCTGGGAAGCTGAGAAGCCTCAGAGAAAAATGAAAACAATCATTATCTGTTTGCTTCTCCTGTATTTGCTGCTTTGGAATGTGGTTTGGACATTGTTTACCAACTGGTCATTGTTTGATTGGTTCCATGTGAATTGTTTTTACTTAATGACCAATCACAGCCAGCTGTGTCAGGACTCTGGAAAAAGGTCACCAGTTTTTCATTATTATCTTGTTAAACCTTCTGTAAGTATTCTTTCTCTATTCTTTAGTATAGTTTTAGTATAGCATAATATAATAATATAATATAATATAATATAATATAATATAATAATAAATTAGCCTTCCAAGAACATAGAGTCAGATTCATCTTTCCTCCCCACAGCAGGGGACCCTGAAAATACCTCATGCAAGGATCTCTGCCTGCCTCAGAACCAACCCCAAAATCTTTGCTAAGTTGCTTTTCCTTTCCCATCCAGCATCAAGCCAAAATCAGGGTGTGTCACTCCTCCCTTCGTCAGGTGCCAGCATCAGCTGGAGCTGGGGTGAGTCTCCAAGCCCTGATGAGTGGGAATGGAGAGGGATTTTCAAAGGCACAGAGCAGGCAGGCATGGCAGGGATGCTGTGTCCCCTGCCTGACACAGGCGAGCAGCAGCAGCTGAAAGCAGAGGAAACAGCAGAGCTCAAAACCTTGGGCTCTCTTATTCTCAAAGTTGAGTTTTCTTCAGGTAGGGAATTTTTTTCGTCTCTTGAAAAATTATTTGTATTTTTCTGTTCCTTTTGGAGGCCTAACCAGTAATGATCCCAGGGATCCTCAGAGAGGGTTTCTGCTGGAAACAGGAGCCAGTTCTCCCAATACAGAGTTCAGAGGTTCATTCTCCAGGCAATGGATCAGGTCCTTTTCAAACAGACTCTTCTGTGGCTTCCAGGAGTGGCTGCAGGGGGCTAAAGGATATAATTGAACTGGTACATTTGGAGGTATTGTAAATGTGAGAGGAAGTCGAGGGCACCACAGGAAGGGAGTGTGGAACACATGCAGGATGTGCCCAATCTGAATTCTTTGTCAGATTCCTGCCTTGGCCACCTCCAGGCAAAGCCCTGCCAGGCATCACGTGAGACTGAAATAATCTGCTGAATTTTAAACAAATCTGGGCCTTCAGATTGAGGCTCTTGTCCAAGTGAAAAGCACCATTATCTCCTCTATTAAATATGCTAATGAAGCCAAAATGGGGGTGGGGGGGGCAAAGCCATTGTTTGATTTTAATGAAATGTATTTTATTTTAATGAGAGATGTCCTATTAAGCTTAATACAGTCAAACTTCTGATAAAGGCCCTTATCAAAAACCATGCCATAGGAAAATAAATTAATTTAATTGTGGCAGCCAAACAAAATGAACCATTTTCTTGGGTTAGAAGCAAAATGGAATGTGATCTAATAACACCACACTTATTAGTATTTCTGATATGTAAATTAAAAGCATTAAGTGAATAGCAAGATGATCCATAGCTTCTCTAGATAGAGTAATAAGTGTGAGCTAGTTTTTTTAACACAGAAAACTGATATAATTAGAAGACTGTTAACAATTTTTTTTAGCTGCGTGAAATGAACAAGCCACAGGAGACCAGTTTGTCATAATAATTAAAGTTCAGAAATAGTTTTATATTACCATAAGTGAGATTTGATAGTTATCTTTTTAATTTACTGTAAATAGCAGCTTCTTTTTTTGTTTGGGGTGTTTTTTTTAGAAACTTAATTAAATTCTGTTAGTTTTTTTTTAACATCACCCATCTTTGGGTGATGGTTGTGTTTATTTCAGATGCTCCATAGTTTGTTTGCCTGGCAGTGGAAGTGACTCTGTGCAGTGCTCAGGGGAGCTCTGCAGGCAGGATTGCTCCTCCATCCCCAAAGATGTGGCTTCCTTCACCCCTGGCTCCCAAACCTATCTTCCCCCCTGTTCTTTGGGCTCCTCAGTCCTGTCTTGCCCTATTCAGTCCTAAATCCTTTCTTGATATATTTGCAGGCTTTCTTTAGTTGTTCCTGCGTGGATGATTTAAGGCCAGCAAATAACTTTTTCCCAGAGCATGGAAGTGTCTTCTCCAATAAATAAAAACCACATCTCACATCAGTGGGCACCTTGGGACTTGTGCAACAATTCCAGTCCTGTTTAGCTGAGATGGGATGGAAACAGAGTCCAATTGTGCTGCATGATGCAGAGGCTGCTGTTTCAATGCAGGACTGATTTTCCACTTTATTTGTAATGGACAATAGGCCATCACTGTGTTGGTAGGGAAAAAACAAGAAACCATTGTAATCTGCTTTAGCCTGGGGCTCTTCTGCTCTTTATAGGTCTCCAGCAGAGTTTAAGTAACTTCAGTTATGTGGTGCAAGAGGCCAAACCTGGAGTTAAAAGGATTCCTGCCCAGTCAGTCAGAACAGCCGTGGGTGCTGGGAACCCACAGCTATTCCCTGTTCCCAAACACTGACATTCCATTTATTCTGGCTTTCAATCTTCATTGGAGAAATAGATATGTGTGTCAAGAATGCTGTTCTGTCAGTGATGGCCAGGGCTGCAGGCTGCAGCAGTGGGACCTCGAGCAATCCCTCTTGGTGACACTGGCAGCCCTGAATTCTCCAGCAGCCCTCAGTGGGCAATCCCTCTTGGTGACAATGACAACTCTGAATTCTTCTGCAGCCTGTCCCAGTGGGCAATCCTTGGGGACACTGGCAACCCTAAATTCTCACTGAGCAATCCTTGGTGACACTGGCAGCTCTGAGTTCTCCAGCAGCCCTATCCCAGTGGGTCTGGGAGCCCTGCTGGGAGAGGGAGAGCAAAAAATGGCAGAGAGGGACCATAAAAAGAGAGGAGAGTTATTACTTTTGGAGAAACGAGCATCTGGAGAAAAGGGTAAATTCAGGAGTTAAAGAAAATATTACTGGCAATCAGAAACTTCATCTGAATTCATTGATTTATCTGTAGAACATAAATAAGCTGGTAGTTTGGAGCTCATGGAGCACTTCAGACCTGTTACCCTCACTTTTTCCTAATTCCCAGAAGTGGAGCTCAGAATTGGTCTGGGCTAAAACTGTAGAGGGAAGTTGCAATGATCTGGATTAAATTGCTGGGTGTGCTGTGGTATTTAATGCTGTGCTGAGTCCTGCTGCTCAGGGCCAGGGTTTCTGAGGGGATTCTGTTGTGTCACAGCTCAGATTTCAGAGGGAGTTCAGAGCACCAGGCTGGGTGATTTGTTTGCAAGCCCAGCTCAGTTTCCTGTCAGTGCTGCTGCTCCCTGACTCAGGGGGTGATGGGGAGATTGGACAATTTCTTGTCATAAAGATTTGGAAGTTTGGGGATAACAGGTGTTCTCCAATCACAGTTGATGGGATTAAGAAGATGTTTGATTGATAAGGATGTGTTTGAAGGGTAACAATTTGCTTCTGAGCTCCCATACACACCAGCCTTAATTTCCATCTGCCATCTTGGGGCGTGCTAGGGTGGAGAGTAAATTCCTGCAGTCAGCCTGGGAAAAGCATTCCTATAATTCTTATTTAGCACCACTTCCTATTAGTCCCAGCCTCTCATCAGCTACACTCAGATGATAATTTATGTTTTAATGGGCAGAGCACTTTACTGCCCACAGGCTTCTAAACCAAGCCAGAATTTATGTCCCATGCCTCTAAAATACCATATATTTATTTCCCTGGCACTCAGGGCTGGTGGAGTTGAATCTTTAAAGAGCCCAGCTCTGTGCCTGTGCTTGGCTGGGAGGGGCCCTCAAATCTGGGTTTTGTTTGAGAGCAGTGCCAGAGGAATGAGATGGGGTGAGGATGGAGGGGTAACCCTGGAAGGAAGCACTGCCATGGGGAGGCTCTGCTGATTTAGGCACTGGTTTCTCTTTCCACCCATTTTGTGGCTCAGCACATCCCAATGCCAGACATCAGGGAAAGCAAAACCTGTGTCTTGCCTTGGTCTTTGACCTGCCAGTTTGCTTCTCTCTGTCCTGAGTGAACAGAAAAATTCATTTATTGAATATCCTAAAAGTCAGAGGGGTTTTCCCTTTCCCAAAGAGGTTTTTGGGCTGTTCCCATTTCAATGCTGCAGCTTTCAGCATTGCTCAGGTGCAGGGTGGTGGCATCAGGAGGGGTTTGACTGCAGTGACACCAGTCCCTGACATCTGTGACCTGTGCCAGCCAGAACCTGCAGCTCTGCAGCTGAAATTGCTTCTAAATCATCCACAGGCCTCCTTTTCCTGAATCTCCAATTCTAATAACTCTCAATTAAAAGTTGCCACTCAGGCTGTCTGACCATTACTGCTTTCAGCAAATCTGCTGCTGCTTTGCAGTTAGAAAGCTCCACTGGGTATTTAATTTGAATGTGTGGCAGCCAAATTTCTTGGTCTAGGTGTGGGATGGGATTCTTTTATTAAACTTATAAAGATAAGTTAAATAAAATCAACTGTGGCAGGTTTTTTCCATTTATTAAATGCAAAAACTTCTCCCAGCATTTGAAATGCTGTCAGGTACTTGGTGACAGGAAATATGTGTGTGCTGGTGTGTGTATTACATGAAATAATTACTGTTTGTAGTGCAGAAGACTGGCTTAATCTGAAAGAATATACAGATTTTTTCTTGAAAACATAGTACAGCTGAAAAATAAGTGAAATTTAAGAGGTTGCAAAGAAAAATTAAAAAAAAGAAAAAGAAAACCACAGAGGAGAAGGAGAACTGTAATGGTAACAAAAATCAACATTGTTTTAGTTGATTTATTTGACCTCTTCCCTGCACAGGATAATTAATGATTAATTGTGTTATTAATATAATATATTAATATATTACATATTATATTGTTTATTAATATATTTTATGTTATTATTATAATATATTAATATATTGATTATGTTGCCTGAAGGGATTTCTCAGAGCATTTAATACTCATTACTGTTAAGGAGTTGTTTAAGCAATGTATATTCATTTATGTTATATCACAAGAGAACATCCACTTCCCTCTGAAATTAGGCTGTGCTGAGCACTGGAGTTCCTGTCTTGTACTGCTTGGTTGAAGGATTACTCAGTCATAATTTCTAAACTTGAAAGAAAGTGTAATTTTAACAATGTAATTTCCAACGAATGTAATTTCAATTTACCTTAATGGTTATTTTTCTAATAATTATTAATTAAAGAAATTTACCAACTTTCTTCAGCTGAATTTCTGCAAGCTGCACTATAATCAACATATGGGACATTTAGTTATAAGATTAGGGATGCAGAAGGTAATTTCAATTAAGAGCAAAGATAAAAATTAGCAGCTAGGAAGGCAACATCTGTGTTCTCCTGCAGGAAAGGGAATCCATCCACTGGCATGGAGATCCCATCTTGGTGAGAATGAGGTCTGGAGAAATCACCAGTGTGGCAGGTGAACAGGGAAATTACTGGTTTTTCCAAAAAGGCATTGGTGATATCACTTGGAACTGGCAGCTGGCAGATTCAAAATGAGAGGAGGAGCTGCTCCACCAGCTGCAGCCCAGAGGATGTTGTGGATTGTAAAAGTTTGTGTGGGTTTGGAAAGGGAAGGGGCATCTTTGCAAGGGGAAAATCCACTCAGTAATAGTAAAATTCTGGATATTTTCTATGTGCATTATCTCTCTAGGTGCTTTTTTTCTGATTCTTTGCCCTGGCTAATATTTGCTTTCCCTTGGAGTTTAGTACTGTACATTTAATATTAGACATTTTTATGGTAGAAAAGAAAAAGCCATGCTAAAATATATCACTGATCTAACACCAGTCCTGGTTTGTTTTTCCCCAGAAATGGAGCTGGTCTTTAAATACTGAGTTTATCAACTGAGGTTGAGTATCCAGTTTATTAAAGGCATTCTGCTTAAATAATTACATACTAAATATCCTTACAGCTCATGTTTCCTTATAATTTCAATTTCTTTTTCCCTTTACAGTCTTCAGAAGCATCTTTATTTCAAATAAGTAACAAGCAAATGTCCATTTTCTCTATTCCAAACAAAATCTAGAAGGAAGAGGCACTTTCCCAGCCAGTGCCTGTTTTTAAGACAGTTTAGAGAGATCTGTATTTCAAACAAAAGGGATCATGGTCTGTATCTCACCTGTGACCTGCAGCTGCAAACAAGAGAAAATCACTGCTGAAAGGAGCTCGAAATGGGTCACACTCCTTCCTCAGCTGCATTGGAAGAGGTGACAAACCAGCACACAGCAGTGAGTTTCTCCCCCTGGTTTCTCGATGCACAATTTGTAGCAAAAGCTTTGCTTTGCTCCTGCTTTGCTCTCAGGCTCGGTGGGGTTTGACCACGTTGTTGTAATTTGGAATTATTTGCCAAGTAACTTTCCCAGATTCCTTTGTTCTGTAGATTTGTGTGTAAATAAGGTACTCAGAGTTTTCTCACTGCATGGAATCACAGAATGGTTTGGGTTGGAAGGACCTTAAAGATGATTTTGTCCAAGCCCTGCCGTGGGCAGGGACCTCCCACCACCCCAGGCTGCTCCAAGCCCCATCCAGCCTGACCTTGAATTCTGCAGCACGGCATAAAGATACAAAAACATATAAAATAAAACATAAAAACCATGATGAGTTAAAGAGAAAAATGCCATGGGAATGTGTGATTTGTAATGTATGCAGATAAATTTACTCTGGCAAAGCTGTCCTAAATTTTTAATTCATGAGTTTGTTAAAATAGAGAAAGGTAATTATCCTTTTAATTATAACAAAACAGTTTCCTGATTGCCATGGCAATAGTTAAATGTATTTCCTATAAATTTATCATGGTGATTGCAATGACTGTTAGCTTTAAATTATTTTTTCCTTTTCTTTTTAATTATAATGCACATAATTTTTCCCCCCCAAGGTTAAAGACCAAAAGTGAAGGTACAGGAAGGAAGGGCCCACCTCAGTCACATTCCCAGGGTAACTTGAGCTGCTCAACAACAGGATTTCCAAGAGGAAACCCAGGATACCTCAGCTCTTCTGCAAGTGTTTAGTGGTCAGCCAGGATGGTATTAATGATATTCATTTCAGGGAAATTTGCTCTGAATTGCAGTATTTAATTTTATTGGACTAGAACAGTTGAAATCCAGCCCATGAACCCATTGCCATGTGAGCAGGGAGGGTCTCAGAGGGTTCAGCTGAACAGGGACTTAATAGAAAAAATATAAAAATATAAATACATATATAATATATAAAAATATGAATATAAATATTAAATAAAAGTATAAACACACACTTTAGGCACCTGTTCAGCAATGAGAGTAGCACAGGGCCTTCTCTGCTTGCCCTGTTTGCTGCTCAGCTCCTGCACCAGGCTCTGGCTGCTTTTCTGGGCAGCCAGGGGTGGCAGTGCCTCCATGGCCAGAGACCAGCAATGGTTCTGAAGAGGTTCTTTATGCCTTTACCTTCATCAAAAGCAAACCCACTTCGTTAAGCACCCAGGGAATGCAAAAGCAAGGGGGGGAAGTGGTTTTCTTGTTGAGATAAACACAGTAGCATTTTCTCATTATACATAAAATAACAGCACATGCCTCGTGTTCCAGGGGCTCAGTCTGCAGGATGTGTCACCACTGCCATGTTCCTCTCATTTCCTGTGTATTCATCTCGAAGGTACTGATTCAGCCTCTAATTGGCTTGTTAGACACTTAAAATATAAAAAAAGAAGCCCCCAAAATCTGCAACAAAACCCTTGAAACTTCTGCACTGAAAGCGGTGCTGTGCTTTGTGTGTTTCAATTTGAATTTGAATCAGAAGAATTCGATGGGAGCTTGAATTTGCAGTGCTCTGAGGGGGAGATGAATAGGTGAGTGAAGGGAGAAAGAAGAGTAAATAAAAAGCTCTAAGTAAAATAAAAGGTTTGTAATAAACCTCAGTTTTGTGCACCTCTCTGGCAGCAGAACCACCTGTGCTTTTGCTTCTGACACCTTCCCTTTTATCCACACATCCTCACAGTTTTAAATTAAAATTGAAAAAAGAGAAGAGTTTTGAGGCATACCTCATTATCTGTATTTTGTTTATGAAAACAACTCCCAGAGCAACTTGATGTTTAGTTTATTGCCTGATGTGTCTGCAGGGTGGGGTGGGAGGAAAACCTTTGGGACGCCTTTTGCAGTTTGCTGATTTAATTAGAGTATGATCATCTCTTGGCTGCTTGCAGATCTCCAAAGCAGCATTGTGGCCTGCTGGGTTATTCACTGGACCTTTGCATGATTGATCTTCTTGCAGCTTTTTCCTGTCATGATTCTTTCAGTTCAGGAAGCAGATTTGTGATCCTTTCATTCCTGGGAGCACATTCCCTGTTGGGCTCTGGATGCTCGGTAAATAATGGAATGAGATAATAATGAAATGGAGGGGAGGAACACAGGGGCCTGTTATCAATGATAATTTCAGTAATAATGAGGATGAGAAAGTCAGATGTTAAAGATAACCAAAATCAGATCACAGAAAGATGGAATGGCCTGGTTTGGAAGGGGCCAACCAGGCCAGGTTGCCCTGAGGGATTTTCCCACTTTCTCCCAATACTCGTTGGAATCTTTATCAAAGTAGTTAACCAACTGATCTCATTCCCAATTATAACCTGCAGAAGCATTCACATAATTAACTGTGCTGTTGTAATCTCCTGGAAAACAAAATATGGGCATGGAGCAGTGGATAAAGTGATGTAGTAGGGAATGGCAAATTTATATTTTAATATGCAATAAGTTTAAATTGTGTGTCTAATGTATCTTTTTTTTTTCCCCCTTAATGTTTTAAAATCTTTAAAGGATCTCCCAGGTGAGGGCAGGTTCTGCTGCAGCCCAGGGATCTCCAGGTTGGCTGGGAGTCAGTGTGGAGGGCTTGATGCAGTGACCCCAGTCTGGGGAGGGCTGTGTACACGGCTTTTTATTTCCCTTCTGTTTGATCCAGTTGCTTGGAGTTTTCCCTGTTTAATGTTACATATTTGAGGTTCATTGTGATGAAATCTGCCTTTATTTGAGCTACAAAGGCTTCTGGTCTTCTTTAGGGAGCTCATTATGAAGAAAAATCTCAGGCAGCAGATGTCAGAGCTCTGGCTGACCTGGGAGCTTGTTATACCTGGTTTAAAAAGAGTAAAAAAGTGCACGAGCTCTCCCTCCTTGGTTTGCAGGGGTTGCACAGGCTCTGGAATTCCCTCCCAGCACAGAGGATGATCCTGTCCTTTGGGCATTTGCAGCCCTTTGCCCATGGTGGCTTTCTGTGCCCTCTCCCCAGTGGGAAGAGCTGAACAGAGCTCCTGGAGGAACCTCCCAGGGAACCCTTCAGTCAATAAATCCTGAGCAAACATCAACACCTAATTTCCCCTCTGTGGGTGGAATGTGAGAACAAGAGCGATGAAAGCTGAGAAACAAATGAATTTCCTTCTTGCAGCTGCATTATTTGCAGGGCTGTGGGGTTTGTGCACTCTGTCCAGTGCACATTATCTGGGAGCCACAAACTGGCTGCTTGGGGAGCCTGCAGGAGGGAGCCAGACCTGCACAGCCACTGCTTGCAGCAATCTCAGGCTTTGGTCATTCCATCACCCTTTTCATCCTGCAGGAAGTGCTGGGTGCTCAGCCAGCTTTGCTTTAGAGTGGGTTTGGTGCTCAAGTGTTTTCTATCCCCTTCTACAATCAGGCTGCCCTCTGGATTATTTTCTCCCCTCTTAATCTACATTCAATAGACAACTGCAAGTTGCTCTGTCCTGGTATTTAGCAGAGATAAATGATTTTGGAAGTGGAATTCTCCCAGTTCAGAATAAAGTTATAAACACGTGACAGAAGATTAATAAAAGCCCCAGACTGCTGGGTGGATATTCCCATTACTGTGTGCAAGCCAGACAACATCCTCCTCCTCCTCCACTTTCCTGGTTTGATAAATGCCTTGAGCTGATGTAAAAATGTGGAGGTTATTTTTAACTGTGGTAGCAGAGCCATCTGTATTGTATCTGATGAAGTTCTGTGATAGAGCAAATTGATTTATTCTATCTCCTTACAAGTTATACTAAGCTTTATGTTATAAATAAGTTGGTTTGAAGTACATGATGTCATTGAGCTTGAAAGTCTCTAGATAAATTTGTGCTTAAAGGGCTTGTGCCTTCTGTATGAATTTAAATTGGTGCAGATTGTTAAATCTCTTTTCTCTCTCTGTCTTGTGGACTGCAAACTCTCTGGGGTCATGACTGTGTCTGTAGCTGTGTTTGTATGAAATACACAGGGGCCCCAAACAAGGCTGGTGCTTTTTTACATTACAGAGATAAAAATAAGAGCAATCAAAAAGCCAGAGCTGTGCATTGCATGGCAGGATTGCAAGGAGCTGGGTGCCCAAATCCTACCCCTTGTTGGGATAAAAGAGAGGGAATTAATGAGGAGCTCATTTCACTTGGAGCAGGAGCAGGGATGAGCCTCATGCCGTGGCCAGTGTGAACTGAGGAGGATTTGAGATTTGTGGTTCAGTTCCAGGAGCTGAGCAGGGACAGACCCTGCACTTCTTCCCTTTGCCTTGCTCCGAGGGCACTGGGGCTTCTGAGAGAGTCCATGGAAAAGGAGCCTGCAGCTGTGAGAAGGGGAATTAATCAAATCCTGGGAAGAACACACTAAATCCTCTCTTAGTTATCTGCTTACAGAACCAGCAAAAATAAGGCAGAAGTTCAGAAAGAGAAGGACTCAAATCCCTGTCCCTGTGTTTAAGGGTAGCTTTGGAGAGACTAATATTGAAAATGAGATGATGCCTGATGAGAGCCATGTACAGTGCAGATTTTGGTGTAATTAACAAGAAAATGAGCAATGCTTTAATTGAGATCTGAGATTAAAAGTTAAAAGCTCAATATCCTCTATTCCTTACTGTCAGATAGGAATTTACGTGGCATATGTGTAACAAGCCATTGCATTTTAAAAATGGAGCCATAAAAAAGTTGCTGTAATTTAAAAGCAGCCAATTTGCCAGGAGTACAGTTTGCAGCTCTGTCACTTGCTAATCAGTCTGTTAAACATAATAGCCATTCTTGTCTGCAGGCAGTTAATCATGTTGTGAATGCACTTATCAGCACATATTAGAAATACAATACAAGACTTTCCAGCAGAGGAATGGATGCAATTACTGCAATCAGTATACATTTAGCTACACTCTTCTGTTATTTCTTTCCATTCCCTTTTTTCCTCTTTTTTTTTTTTTTTAATAGTCCAGCAGTGACAGATTTCCCTCTTAGAAAAATATAAAATAGACACTTGAAAGTGTTGTTAAACTGCAAGGAGGTGCTGGAAGGTGAGATGGCTGCTGAGCCTCCCCTGGACCCAGCAGTGGAAGCTGCTGCCTTTGTGTGTTGTGGTGATGGTTTCCAAGGCCTTTGAGCATCTCCCCTGATGTGCTGGGCACGTGGCTGTGGTGCCATTCATTGGTGGTGGGGAGCTGAAGTTGCTGCATTTGAATGAGACTAAAGGAGCTCAGCATACGGATGAATTCTCTTTTTTATTTTTTTTTAAATTTTTTCTGTGCTTCTCTACATCTAAATCGATAGAGATGAGGGATCTCAAAGTTTTTGAAAGGCAATATTGAAAAAGCATGAAAGCTAATTGCTTCCAGCATGACTACCCAGCAGCCAGGGGTGTAAATACAGCTGGCCAAAGAATGCCAGGCCTCGACAAAATCTCAGGATTTCAGCTGAACAATTTGCCAGGGCTGAGCACATTCTTGTATGGGGAGGAAGGGAGTTGGGAAGGGGTGGGAGAAGGGAAGAGATGGTGAAATCCTGAAGAGACTCAGAAAAGAGAGCAATAGGAGGAGAATGATTTTGTACATTCTGCTTCACATTAACCCTTGGTGTTGGGCATACTTTCTGTAGTTTAGCATGAATTGCAGCACTTACAGGAGCTTGCCTTTTTCTAGAAACCCTTTCATCTGTCTCTTTGTGCTTTGTGACAGCTGGTATTTTTGCTTGGGTGAAATTTTTGATAGTAGCAAGGAAAATGAAAAAGCAGAACCATGCCCAGATTGTGTGACTGTCACAGTGAGTGAAAAGGGAGTCAGTGGAACACCCCATCCATCACAGCAGCATTTCTGTCACAGGTGATTTTGGGTCATTTTGCCACTTTGGGTCATTGCTCAGCCTCCCTGAGAGCAGGAGGGATGGAAATGTCCTGGGTGTGATGGTTCCACATGTGCAGGAGGGGTGGAAATGTCCTGGGTGTGATGGTTCCACATGTGCAGGAGGGATGGAAATGTCCTGGGTGTGATGGTTCCACATGTGCAGGTGCCTGCTCAGCCTGGACACTCAGCCCGCCCCATCTCAGGCTGTTGAAGGCTTCACTGCTGAGGAAACTCCTTTAAATGAAGTTTTGGGATCAAGTTTTGGCTTTTACCATACAGTGGGTGGGTCAGGCTGGGTGCAGCACCAATTCTGCCCCTTCCTTTCTAATTATTCCTTTTCAGAGGCTGAATGAATTCACCTCCCTTATTCCTCACTTGTGCCTGCACTCGTTTGCTGGGGTGTGACCTTGAGCAATGTCCCAGCAGCTCCCCTTGAGCTGTCAGTGCTGGGAAATTGCTGTCTTGGGAGTGTGCCAAGGTCGTGGCTGCCCTTTGGAAAGGTGACCTGGAGATCTTACAGTGTGCCTGTGGTGCTGACCTTACTTCAGTGCCATTAAAAATAATTGTGGAATGATTTTTAAGAGGAGAAATATTAAATCCACCCCTCTGTGGTTTGTTATTTGGAGTTATCTTTGCATGTCTAGGAAAATTTGGATCCATTTTGAGGACAGAAATTATCTTTTAATGGGGTGACTTACATGGGAACTCTTTGCTTATCTCTTGCTTTTAGTTCTGGTGGAAGATCAGGACTTTCAGCTCAAACAGCAAAGGGTGGAGGTTCAGAGACTTACTGCAGATGGCTCTTTCTGTTCATACACTGAACACAGACCCTGAGCCACCCTCTGTTTGCTCAGCTGGATAAATTAATCTTGTTTATTAATTAAAACACGGGAAACTGATGTTTCTGTGCCAGTTGCACTTTCATGTTTTTACTGTCTGTTCAGTGGGTACCAACAGCGAGAGGCAGAGCTTAACTCTTCTGTAAAACATAATTATCAGCCTTTAAAATAAACCAATTTTGTGCACACCATGTGTCTGTCAGGGAGGTGGGGAGAGAGGAAGTCCCGTTTGTGCTGATGTCAATGGGCTGCCTGCTCCCTGCCCTCACTGCTTTGAGGATGCTGCCATGGACATTTATTTCTTAGCCACAGGACACCCTGCACGTTCCCTCTCCATCTAAGAGAACACTGCATTCAAGGAGAGCCAGGTCTAGTTCATTAGGTGCTTAAACTTGTTTGGAGCTGAAGACAATGTAGGAGGAGTGAAATAATTCTTGCCATGCCCCTATTTTGATTTTTTTTCTTTAAGTATTTAATGCAGGTGGCATCACAGCAGACCTATGAGTTCTGTGCAGCCTTAGCAAGCTGTAGAGAGAAAAACATGGACTGGTTTTTGATTTCCCCTCTGATATTCTGTTATTTAATCATTTACACAGTCTGGCCATTAAGCAAAGGATTAAATTCAAAGTTTTTAATTTTTCAATTAAGTTTAGAATGAGACTTTTTGCGTGTTCATGGGGAGAGCCCCATTTGTCTGTTCTGCATCCTGCAGCAGTTCAGGGCTGCTCCTGTCACGGGCTGCAGCTTGGCTCCCTCCTGCTTCCATTCAGAAATTCCCTGCCTGGGGAATTCACATCTCCAGATCCCCTCTGGCTGATTTTTCTCCCCAGGGAGGTTCAGCTGTCAGCCTCAATTGTAATTCTGAGATCAAAACAGCAGCTGGATACCAAGGAGCTTCCTCCTGGCTCTAGGAGGGATTTTCTTTTCTCATGGGATTGGTGCCCACAGAAAGGTCTGATCACCTGATGCTAATATCACATTAAAACAGTTTAAATAGTGTTTAAAATGGCAAGGAATCTTGCTGGGGGTGTGGGCTGAGCTGTTAGGGTGGCTCCAGGTCACTTCCCCCAGGTCTGATCTCTGCTGGGAAGGTGAGGAATTGTAAATATTGGTCAATACAAAGCTCCAGAGCCTCACTGAGTGCGCCTGTCAGGAGAATCACCCCTCCTGAGGCTCACAGAGCATCTGGGAGAGGCACAGAGAAACCAAACTGTGCCTGCTCCCGTTTCAGATCTGGCTGGGGAGGGCAGTGCTCTGAATGAAGCTGGGCTGAGCTGGTGCTGCTGAGGAGGAGCTGGGTCCAGAGGGGACAGGACACTCAGGTGTGTGGTGGCAATGTGCACAGCCCGGTGTCTCCAGGGATTCCCAGGGAATATTTCCTGTCTCATGGAGCCTCTGGATGCCCTTGTCCCTCCCCTGGGTTTTCCCTGAAATGTTTTCAGCTTGGCTGAGGTTCCCCGTGCCTTGGGTCACCCAGAGCTGCACTCTGGTTCTTGTAAAGACCTTTGGAGAGTCTGCAGAGATCTTTGTATGTGAGTTCCTGCTCTGCAAAGAGCTTCTGGTGCCACTGAATTTATTAGCTTTCATTTTCACTGGTTATTTAAAAATTCATCTCTGCTTTTTGATGTATTTCAGCTGCTTTCACAGCAATGTTGAAAATAGACCATGTGATTGTGGCATGTAAAAATGTAAGGATTTCTCAATAGCTGAAGAAAAATTATAAGCACCATTTGGGCTGTTGATATTCATTAACTGGATAGGTTCCAACATAAGTCTTTCATCATAAAATCATTCTTATTTTTTAAACAACAATAGCTCCCTCTATATTTGCCTGGCCCCAGTTTCTCACTGGATGTGTTTGTTGTTTTCCAACAAGACTTCCTCCTGACAGAGAATCTTTATTTTAAGAAATACACAACACAGCAATAAAGAAGTTCTAAATAGTAGTCAGAAAAATACCCCAGTGCAATCAAAATGCTTTTTTAAGCCCCAAAAGATTGCATGCTGTTCCAAAAGGGGAGAGTAATGACAAAGGTACAAATGGGCTCCCAGTGGCCAGCAAGTGGAGCTCACCAATTACCCCAGCCCAAGTTTACTCCTAAAAGTTGTTTTGTTAAAGGTTGACTTAAAGAGTATCTAAGGACTCTTTTACCAGAAGCATTTCTGTGCACTGTCACAAGGGTGCAAGCAAATAAAAATAATTGAAGCAATTGTCTCAGTTGTCTCCAGGGTTGTCATGATGATGTTGATAAAATCAAATAAAGTGGAAGTTATTGCACATTGTTAGTGAGCAGCACAGTTGTGAATTGGCAGTGGAGAAGCTGAAGAGCTTAAAAGGTTTGCTCATTATCTAGATTTATTGTTTTCAGTTGTGGGAAGATGTTGGCTAAGCAAAATAACATCATAATACCTGGTCTTGGTGGTGTGTTTTGAACAAAAATATTTTCTTGTTGTTTTTATGGCTTTTACTGGATTATTAAAACGTGCTGTGTCAATCTGTACATTCTTAATGGATTTAGCAGCTTGGGTTTATCCATTTTCTCTGCCTGTACCTCTGTGAAGAGCATGAATTTTTATGGCAGTGAGAGAAAACTCAGATCAGGCACCAAAAAATGTTTGGGATAATATGGAGAGCAAAGCAAGTTCTGTGTTGGACAGCAGCTCTGTGTCCTTCCAGCCTCACCAGAACTGTTCATGCTGGGAGGAAAGGTTTGGGCTCTGCCATCCTTTATCAATCAGAGCTGGGTGCCAGCCCAGGTGCCTCCCCTCAGGAGGGTTTGGGGTGCTGTGCCTGGGGGGACTCACCCAGGTTTTGGGGGTGCCCTGGGCAGGAAGGCAGCGCCCAGCAAGGCAGAGGGGTTAATATGCAAATCTTCATCATTCAGAAGCTGCATGCTGTCTTTGGTAGGGATTTGCTTTCATTTCCTTCATCTCAAACTGCTCAGATCTTCATTTCCCCAGGGGGAGAAGGTCAGGACCTTCAGTGTGGATGTGTTCCCTGAGAGCTCCTGGCCATCTCCTGCTTCATTTCACTTCAGCAGGCAGTGAGGGTCTTGAGCACCTCCAAAAGCCTCCTCTTGTAAGTGTTTGCTCTTCAGTAAACCACACTAACAGAATTAATCCTCTTGAGACCAAAGGAGTGAGACCTTTTTCACTCAAGTATTTGATAAACTAATGTACCTTGGTAATGTGAGGTCACTGAATTCTTATTGAATTTGGTTACAGTTTGTCAGAGTAAGAATTGGCCATTATCAACCTGGAAAAGACTCTCAAGCAACATGATATCCCACATTTATTATTTCCCAATTTTCCCAATACCTCATGTCTGCTCCATTTTTGAGGGTGTTGTTTACACTGCTGTGGCTCTCATAAACAAATTGCCATTTACTGAAAGCATTATTTTATGAGTGAATGGAACTTGTGATTTCCTGTAATAGCCAAGTGCAGCAATAGAAGGCTCTGACTTTTATCAGCTCAATTGTTGCTGACCCATGAGTGGGAGCCTTGGTGTGGCACTGCAGTGCCCAGAAACGCCCCCCTGCATCTCATTCTCTGCCCAAACACACAGGGCAGCCCCTTCAGCTTGGTTAGTAATGCTAGTCTTTCTTAGTAGTGAATAATTTTGTTTATTTAAGGTAAACACAAACCAGTTGTGCTGTTGCTGCTGCATTAATATCAGTCAGAGAATCATTCCATTAATTCAATAATTCATGTTGGGCTCAGACAAATTGAATTCATTGTTATTTCAGTGCCAGGTGATTTCGTGCTGCTGGTTAAAACCTCTCACATCAGAGCTGTGCTGGACCCTCACAGAGATCTGTTATTTTGTAAAAATAAACTGCAGCTCCTTTATGTGGATGTGTCTGTGGGGAGAGCTCTGGGACTGAGCAGCACTTTCCTGTGCTTTGTTGGGGATAACTCCTTTATTGGGGATAACTCCTTTACTCTGGAGCTGGTTGGAGCTAAAGTTGGCTTTCTGTGGAATGGATTTGCCATTCTGTGCCCAAAGTGCAGACTGGGATCCCAACCACAGCTCCCAGCTGGGTGTGGGATGGGGACTGGGTGTGACGAAGCTTGGCTGGGCTGTAAATGCACCAGACAGGTATGAGGGCAGACAACAGGAGATTGGGCAGAAATCCCAAGGATTTGGGCATTCTTCCAGCCCCCAGCAGAGGCAGCATTGTGAAGGTGTGCAAATAGGATTATAAATCACCATTTGAAGAAGAGGACCTACTTACAGGAGTTTGTGAGAGGAAATAAATCCAAAAAGACCCATGGGTTTTTTTTTTTCTCCTCTCACCAGAGAGAAAAATGTGTAATGAATGTCTCATGTCTGAAACACTGGGCTGGATTCATCAAAGGGAGTTAGTAATTACCAAATTGAGAGAATCATGAAGCGCTTTTCTAAATTTGAAAGGCTCATCAAGAATAGATCAGGAGCAGGCAAAATTAATAGTTATGAACTCATTTCCATAGAAATGGACTTATTAGCAAGCATGCCAGCTGCCTAAAATTATAAGGTCTTTTCCTTGTGCTTGCAGGAAATAATCTTTTTTTATAAAAGTAATTTTGACTTTTTATTTTTTATTGCTTCTCTAAACTAGAGTTTGGCAAATTCCTAAACCAGGAAAAAACTTCACTGGACAATAGAAATATTTAACTAAAAAGGGAGAAAAGATATGGAAGGGAGAAGTGATTTATAGTCGTTGGATTCCATCAGACTCTCCCCAAGAGTGCAAACTTATTTAAGAGAAAAATGAAATAAGTCTCCAGGAAAAGCTGAAAAATCTTGATAGGATAAAGTTTGGTTTAACAGGATTTAATGGCTGATAACAGCATGAGTTACAGTGCTTGTCTTCTCTGCCTGTGCATTTTCCACTGGTGGCATTTTGTGTCCAGCAGGCAGATGGACAGTGGCCACCAAGAGCAAGGTTCTGACCCCAGCTCCAAACCAGACCAAAAGCTGAAGGTTTGCCCCTGCTTTTAAAAAGCCTTTCAGTGGTTATGCTGCACAGCCAGGAGAGAAATTGAAATGCAGGTGTTGGGATGGGAATTTATCAGCTAATGGAGCTGACATAAGTAAATGCTGACATTTGAGGTCTTGATTATGGTTTAATTTATCTCTGGTTTTACTTTAGCAACCTCCATCAATTTGAGTAGAAAAAGGCAGTGGTCTCCCCCATGGTATTGCAGAGGATGGTTAATAAATTGCAGGAATTATGAATGTAATACCAGCCTTTCCAGCAGGAAACCTCTGTAGGATAAGAGATGAAGCAGCCAGTAGGTGAGCACTAGTCTGAACATGAGAGAAATTCACTTTTCAGGTTTTATCATGAGTTTGTTACATCCGTAACCTGGGAAGAAGCTTAGAACAAAGAGGGTGAATTCATCTGTGGGGTGCTCGGTGTCCCAGATACCACAGCACCTGGCATTGCTCCAAGGCTCAAGCTCTAAAGAGGACAAAACCCATAATTTTAGAGAAAATTCATTCACCTGCTGTGGAATATGAGAGCAGAAAGCTGAATCCTGGTTTGCCCAAGCTGTGTGCTCAGGGGATACTCTGCAGGTGAAAGAGGGTTCAAGGCCATCTCTTGCAGCAGAAGCCCAAGAGGGAAGTGGAACCTTCTTTAATCAATATTCATGTGTCAACTTAATTGGCTACTGAGACAAAGCAGAAAACCTCTGACAAATGTTTGGAGTTGTTTTTCCAAGTGGTGCTAAGGATTCTCTTTGGAGCCAGGATTGAGGCCTGGGAGGGAGGACAGCTTTGTTCTGATTCACCTGGTAATGCAGTTTTGTTTTAATTCACCTGTTAATGTGGTTTTCTTTTAATTCACCTGTTAATGCAGTTTTCTTTTAATTCACCTGTTCACGTAGTTTTGTTTTAATTTACCTGTTAATGTAGCTTTGTTTGAATTCACCTGCTAATGTAGTTCTGGTTTAATTCACCTGCTAATGCAGCTTTGTTTGAATACACCTGCTAAGGTAGCTTTGTTTTAATTCAACTGTTTGTGTAGTTTTGTTTGAATTCTCCTGCTAATGGAGCTGCCTCTGAGGAAGGTTTATGTATAGGAGTACAAGCCCAGTGTTGTGGTTTTTTTCTGGATGTGTAAAAGGAAAACCAGGCAAGGAATAATTGAAGGTGTTGTGGGCTGAACTCAAATGCCAATCAGTGGGACCCATGGGATGGATTTGTCACTGCAGACTAACCTGGCCTAGTATTTAATTGGTGTCTCTGTACCCAAATCCTCCACTGGTGGTTTTGTTCTCAGTTTGAAACCACTCCTGGGTGATTTTGTGAGTGGCAACTATTGGCCTGAACAGGCTGAAGTGAAATTGCAGACCTAAACTTCCCTTGACAGGCCCAATATCTAAATCCATAGTTAGTGGAGAACTCATATCTGAATTTTAGTTCTGTGTTGTGAGTATATTGATTGTATGCAATTTAGATAAAACAAACTGCTGGAGGTGATACACAGAAAACAATGAAGTTCAGTTTATGTTTTTAACAGAAATGGTTTAATTACATCCCTATTATAATGTAATAAAATTTATCTTAAAAGGTTTTTGCTGGTTGCCTGCTTGGCCACACGAAAGATGCCTTAATAGCTTCTGGTTTTGCCTGGAGGTGGATATTATCTTCTGTCAGCATGGAAAATATTTATCCTCCAGGCATTGAAGCATATGTTTAGGTTGTTTGTTGTCAGAAAGAAAACACGAAAATCAATAATTCCTGCTCAGATTCTTTTCCCTCTTTACAATTCTCCTTCAGAAACATATGGCAAACCCAGATTCTGCCTCTGTGCATTTGGGGAGAGGAAAAGGATGTTTGAAGTCTCTGTTGTCTGCAGCAGCAGCTAAAACTGTGAGCACAGCTCCTGGAATGGCTGCTTTGGGGAAGGACACACAGACAATGAATGTCCCATTGGCCTGACATACAGCAAATTCAGATTTTCCCCCAAAACTTGAGCAGTATTGGTAAAATCAGTGTTTCTCCAGCAGAAGCAGCAGCTGGCTCTGCAGTCAGAGCCTTTCCATCTCCTCTCCATGCCTGTGACCTCCATCAGGTCTCCTCACTGCAGGGTCTGTCTGGGAGTCTGGAACTTGTATTCTTTGTAAATACTGGTGTGTAAACTTTGCATGATTTGTAAAACAAATCAGTTTGTGGGGAAGTTTGGATGAGCAAAGGTCTGTTTTCTAAACAGATCCCTGCTGCGGATGCTCTGAGTGCTGCTGGTTAAATCTTGGTGTCTATTTGCTTCTCTGTAACACAAAAACAAGATCTGTTTTTCTAACCTGAGGATTAATTATTAATATTTACATAGCTTTGGACCTGAGGAAAGTGATAAGAGTTGCTGTTGAGAAAGGAAGCAGAAGTAATTCTTAAATTCATTTCTGACTGCTGTGCAT
The DNA here is from genome assembly GCA_035582745.1 of Loriotus luctuosus. NCBI lineage: Eukaryota > Metazoa > Chordata > Aves > Passeriformes > Thraupidae > Loriotus > Loriotus luctuosus. Next base: position 12,463,075 of record JAWWEY010000045.1, read on the forward strand.
TTATATCCGTTTCTTTAGTTTTAAACTTTTATTTCCAGATGAGAAATACACGGCTGCCATATAATTACAAGTCTGCACCACTGATGAGGAGAATGTTGTCATGAATTCAAAATAGGGATAATCTACCCCTCATTTATTGTCATGTATAATTTCTGCAAATCCATTTTTTCACTGAGATAAAGACCAGTTTGGGTTTGAAAGACTTTTTTTCCCTCCACAGGAGCTCATTTCTGGTAGAACCTGAGGAATGGCCAAGTATTCTGTTGTTTTGCAGCATCAAAATTATAATAATGTTGTATTAAATAATTTAGCAACTTCAGTGCACTGCTTTTCCAAGGGTTTGTGGCTTATTCTGCAAGTTCATTGTGATTATGGAGAATGAATGCCTGAGTTTAATGGGAAAAATGTTTCCATTCCAGGAAACTAAGAGATGAAGTTTCACCTTGCTTAGAAAGTTCTGCAGTTGCCCATGTGCAGTTTTATTTAGGTTTCTGTCAGTGCCTCAAGTCTGAGACACTGAATTTAATGTGAATTTAATGGCGGAAAGAGAAATGAAAATCCACTTTGTGATCTCCAGTGACGATGTGGGGAACTGTGCCTTGTTTTCCAGAGCAAACATGACCTCCTACGAGATCCTGCAGATGGATTTTGAGATTGACAACGGCAGCAGCCTGGCGGGAGCCCAGCAGATCACCTGGCAGGTGGAGTACCCGCGGGACGACTCCGTCAGCGAGCTCGTGGTGTCCGAGATCTTCGTCAGCCGCACCATGTTTGTGGGCATTGTTCCCCTTGCCATGGTAAGCGCCTGTTCCTGATCCATTTTCTGAATGGTTTCGTGGGAATTGTTCCCCTTACCATGGTAAGGACCTGTTCCTGATCCATTTTCTGAATGGTTTTGTGGGAATTGTTCCCCTTGCCATGGTAAGGACCTGTTCCTGATCCATTTTCTGAATGGTTTTGTAGGAGTCATGCCCCTTGCCATGGTAAGGACCTCCTGTTGATCCCTTTTCTGAATGTGATTATGGGATTTGTTCCTTTTGCCATGGTAAGGACCTCCTGCTGATCCCTTTGCTGAATGGTTTTTTGGGAATTGTTCCTCTTGCCATGGTGAGAACCTGTTCCTGCCCCCTTTTCCTGAATGTTCTTATGGGAATCATTCCTCTTGCCATGGTAAGAACCTGCCCGTGCTCCCTATTTTTATGGGAATTGTTCCCTTTGCCATGATAAGGACCTACTGCTGGTCCCTTTTCTGAATGGTTTTATGGGAATTGCCCCCCTTGCCATGGAAAGATCTTGCTCCTGCTCCCTTTTGCTGAGTGTTTTTATGGGAATTGTTCCTCTTGCCATGGTGAGAACCTGCCTCTGATCCCTTTTGCTGCTGAATGTTTTTGTGGGAATCATTCCCCTTGCCATGGTGAGAACCTGCTGCTGGTCCCTATTTTTATAGGAATTGTTCCTCTTGTCTTGGTAAGAACCTGCCTCTGATTCCTTTCCTGAATGTTTTTATGGGAATCATTCCCCTTGCCATGGTAAGGACCTGTTCCTGATCCCTTTTCTGAATGTTTTGTAGGAATTGTTCCTCTTGCCATGGCAAGAACTTGCCCTTACTCCCTTTTCTGAATGTTTTTATGGGAATTTTTCCTCTTGCCATGCTAAGAATCTGTTCTTGCCCCCTTTTCCTGAATGTTTTTTGTGGGAATTGTTCCTTTTGCCATGGCAAGATCCTGCCCCTGCTCCCTTCTCCTGAATGTTCCCGTTGATCCTCGTTAGTATTCCAGGAATGGGAGCCTTTTTATTATAAGCTGCTTCCTATGCACCTGCTGCAAGTGATTTAAATGCAAAAAATCCATTTCAATAATATTTTATTTACCTGATGTGCCGTAATGGCTCCTTGGAAACCATTTGGGCCTTTTGTGCAAATCCTTTCCCGTTTGTGGGTTATTGGCCTGGTGCATGGAAATGGCTCCTGTGGAGCCCTTGTCCTGTCTGTGTGACTGGCACTGCCAGGCTGAGCTCTGAGGGTAGCTGGTGTCATTAGTGGGGACATTTCCACTGAAATAAATTAGCATTGCATGTGTGGGAAGCTTCATTGCTAAACCAAACAACTGGGCTGTTTGCTGCTCTGCTTTTCCCCAAAAGAGCCAAATAGTCCAGTGAGCTGCAAAGTACCAATTTAATAAAAAATTTAATAAAAGGTCTGGTTTGAGTAGCACAGAAAGGATAAAATACCTCCTGAAGATGGAGGTGTCCAGCAGGTTAAGGTGTATGAGTGCAGAAAGCTTGAAGCTGATTATTTATTTTTAAAATGCAAATGTCTCTTGGTAAAATCAGAGGCACCTTTTCCTGGAGGAGCCTTTGACCTGTGTTTGGGCCTGATGGACTTTTTAGGACCAGAGCTTTATTCACAAACAAGGATTTCATGGGGAAATTGGGGTGTAAAACCAGAGAAACAGCCAGAGTCTGGATGTACAGCATTTCCCTCAGAAGCACACACCCTTTTTCACTTCCCTCCTCATGAACATTTGCCCTTCATCCTGTAGCTGCCAAAGCATTTTCTACTAAAAAAGCAAAAAGGGATTGGACAGGCCTGCTTGCACAGGGGAAATAAATAAATAAATGCATGCTAATTCCTAAAACTCCATGCAAATTAACAAATTAGCTTTTCCTTCAGTACTCTATTATTATTTAGTATTTATGTAATGTTTTATATTTTCAGAACTCTTTGTAGACATTAATTAATCAGACCTGAATAAACTAAGCTTGATGAGAATAGAAAATGAAATGGAAATGAAGTCACACTATTTAGTTTTACCTGTTTCTGAATGACTTCTAAGTCCCTTTTTATATTCTTAAAGATACTTTTGAAACACTTAATCTTACAAAGCTCTTACTTATTATCTCTAAAAACTATTTCGGTTAGAAAAGAGGAAGAATTTATACCTTTAAGAACAAGTGACAGCAGGGATGAGTGGCTTTGAAGACTGTAAATGCTATTTTGTCACCTAAACTCTTGTTTTGTTTAGGTTTTAATTCAGCTGAAAAAGCAGGGGTGCACCAAGGGAAATACAGGTTGGATATTAGGAAAATGTTTTTCACAGAAAGGGTGATAAAGTTCTGGAATGTTCTGCTGGGGAGGTGGTGGAGTCCCCATCCCTGGGTGTGGGTAACAAAGCCTGGATGTGGCACTGGGTGCCAGGGTTTGGCTGAGGGGCTGGGGCTGGGTTGGGCTCAGTTTTGAAGGTCTCTGCCAACCCAGAGATTCTGTGATCCTGTGAGTTCATTGAATCGATTCTTCCAACATTTGGTGCCCAGATGAACACGTGGAACTCACACCCCACAGTAAAGGTGATCCATTCCCCTCCATCACAGCAGAAGAACAGACCAGGGTGAGGAAAGCACGGCCAGAGCTCTTTTTGGTGCCTCTGTTTGTTGTGCTGCTGAATATCAAGGGAAAATCTGCCATTCTCTCTTCTGCAGTTAATTCCCATTGCTGGCTCCAAACACAGCAGGTGATTATTTTATAATGTTTATGGCATTGACATAGGCTGGGAGCTGTGAATCTGGTTGGTGTCTGATGCAGCAGAAGGTGTGTTTTAGCATCCAGAAGGTCCAGCAGAACATTCTAAACTTGGATCTAAACTAGACAGCTTGATTTATCTTAATATAAAAATGTGATATAATAATGCTGCAAAGTGGAAGTGCATGTCCTGCTAATTACAGAAACTGATAGCACAGATAAATCTGCTCTGTCCAGTGATGATATAATCCTGTAATTCTCAGTTATTGCTTTGATCTAAGCAGACATCATCTGCAATTTCCATAGCTGTGGAAATTTGGTGGTAGCAAGGTCATCAGTGGAGTCTGGCACTCCTGGGATGCAGGAAACAAACACTGCCCCAGCTTTCAGTCTGTCACAAGCACCTGTGATTTGATTAATCTGTTACCTAACTAACAGTTGGCAAAAACATAAAAAGAGAGAAAAATTAAAATCCAGGTCTTTTAGAGAGTTTCTAGGCAACCAGAACTTAGTTAAAGTAAAGAATTAGACATCGAAGAGATGTATCTTAACTGGTTTATGTAAGAGGGCTCCAGCTGGGCCTGAAGGCTGGAGGAACAATAGATTTAATAATAGAAAAATACCTGGCATTGTCTCCTTATCTGGGGAAATGGGGCTTGGTCTGTGGCTGGCAGCCCTGCTCTTTCAGAGGCCCATGCTGCAAATCCTGTCTCTGCAGCAATGGAATTGTGAGTCCCAGACTGGCATTGCTCCAAAGCATTTTTCAAATGCAACAATCAATATTTCCCCAGGGCTCTGTGCCCCTCAGCCTCAAACATTTCTCTATTTCCTACAAGTGTCTTCAGGAAGTTTGTTTCCTCCCCAGAATGGGAGCTTTTGGGGCAGTAAAGGTTTCCTGAGGCTGGGGGGCCCTTACACACATGGCTGTGCCTGCTCTGGTGAGGTTTCTTGGAGAATTGCATTTCTGCTCGCTGCCAGACAGGAACACCCAGAAAAATTGTCCTTAAATGCCCATTTCTGTAACTCAGGCTAAAACAGGAGTGCAACACTTGGCTGGTTTGTTTGAGAAAAAAAACTTTAAAGAATTTATTTTTCCTGTAGAAATCATGGTTTGCTAATGGAACTTATATTCAGGCACCAGTTAAAGGAGCACACTCAGTCCAAGGTGGAGGGTGAGCCAGACTTAGAAAGCAGCACCTTAAACTAAACCAGAAAATGTCAGTCTTGAGCAGCTTTTCCTTTGCTTGTTCTGGGATTGGGTGTAAAAACCAAACCCACTTCATTCTGAACTGTAAAAAAGCCAGGGCAGGATCAGTCATTTCTAGCAAACCCAGATGATTTATGTATCTCTCAGAAGTTGGTTAAATGCATTTATGTGCAAAGTTGTCCCCTATGTGTTTATCCATTGCACTTAATGTGTATTTCTTACTTGAAATCACTTTGACCTCTGGCTTTGCAGTTCCTCTTTAACAGTGCCTTCGGGTTGTACTGTGCATGCAAAGGAACTGCCCAGAATGGGATTTTGTCCTTCCCAACTTTCACCGTTTCATAAAAAAAAATTTAAAATTAAATGTAAATTCAGTTTAGAGTGGATCTTCATCCTAGAAATGTTAGGGGTTATCAACATTGTTTTAAAATAAAACTGGAATCTGTGGCTCCCAGATCCCAGATTTCAGTGTGAATTTTAACACTGATTAATGGCAGCAGGATTGAAGCCTTGAGCTTTCCTAAAGTCCCACATTGGAAGGATTGATTTTATACTCAGAGCAAATTAACTACTGTGGAGAGACTACAGAATAGGAAAAAAGAGATTCTTCTTTTGTATTACTTTATTCCCATGCCCATAGCAAGTGTTTTATGTTTCTGCAGCAGAGATAAGATCTTGTGCAATTATTACCATCTCCAAATTAATTGTCATAGAGAATTAAATGGTTTTGTTTTGTCAGGCTGCTCCTAAAACCACAGGGTGAATTTTATGGAGAAAGATGAAATTTAAAAAGATTTCTTGGAACACATCAACCAAAACACAAAGCACTGAAGGTTTATTAAGTTTGATCAGGGCAAGGCTTTGACTCTGAAACACCCTGTGAGGGAAATGTGTGGGAGCAGATGTGAGGAATGTCCTCATGGGCTTGGATGGGCAAGGCCAGGGGATTTCAGCTGGCATTGTCATCAGACACCCTGAAAAGGCATTTTAGTGATCACAGCTGTTCAACGGCAGAAAAAACTTACTGCTGTGCAGAAATGAGGTGTTTGCTTCAACTTGATTAAATCACAGAATCAGAGAATGATTGAGGTGGAGGAGACCCTAAATCCCACCCAGTGCCACCCCTGCCATGGCAGGGACACCTCCCACTGTCCCAGTGTCCAGCCTGGCCTTGGGCACTGCCAGGGATCCAGGGGCAG
>JAWWEY010000045.1:12469097-12507338 GCA_035582745.1 Loriotus luctuosus
CCCCCCTGGGATGGGGCTGTGCCACCCCCTGACACACAGGGGGCCAGGGCGTGGTCTGACTCTGGCAGTGTTATTTTGATTTACAGCATTTATTTTATTTTATTTTATTTTATTTTATTTTATTTTATTTTATTTTATTTTAATTTCTTCCCTAGTAAAGAACTGTTATACCTATTCTCATATCTTTGCCTGAGAGTCCCTTAATATCAGAATTATAATAATTAGGAAGGAGGAGGTTTACATTTTCCATTTCAAAGGAGGCTCCTGCCTTCCTTAGCACACATCTGGCTTTTCAAACCAAGACACAGACCCATCTGCTACTGGAACCCTCCAGAACCATCTCCCCGCTGCTGCCAACAACATGAATCATTTTTGTGCCCTGTTCTGGAAATTATGAGACATTTTGTGCCCTGGCAGGGTCCTGGTCTGTGTTCCATCCTCTCGTGCCCTCCTCCTGTGACACAGAAGTGGCTGAGAGGTTTTGGCAAGAGGACACGGAATTTTTACAGAGTTCCAGGTGTACTTTGATGTCTCCAGGTTGGTGAAGTAAAACTGATTCTCTGTTCAGTTATTGGGGCTGGACATTGCCTCAGGACAGGGATCCAAGTGAGCATCTCCTGTGTTTTTCTCCATCCAATATTTCTGGTTTCCCAAAACTGCATTTATTCTGTGCCTTGTCCTCTCTGACTTCATCACTACATGGCCATGCTGAGTTTCTGTGCTCATCTGGAAGTCCCTGATCCAGTTTCTAATTTGTGTTTCACACCTGTGAAAAGAACTCACAATTTACCCATCTGGGCCTTCTCTACTCCATTTCCCATTCCTTTGGTTTATAACAAAATTTCCAGAAGGATCTTTCACACTACCATGAACCAGTTTCTGGGGAGATTGGTCCTACAACGTTTCTGACCACAGAAATCAGAGAATTATAGAATGATAGAATGGTTTGGGTTGGAAGGGACCTTAAAGCCCACCCAGTGCCACCCCTGCCATGGCAGGGACACCTCCCACTGTCCCCAGTGTCCAGCCTGGCCTTGGGCACTGCCAGGGATCCAGGGGCAGCCCCAGCTGCTCTGGGAATTCCATCCCAGCCTCCCAGAGAACAATTCCCAGTTCCCATGTGGGATCCCACAAGACAGGCAGAATTATCCCCCTGGACCTGCTGCCCACCCTGCTCTGGATGCAGCCCAGGATAGGCACAATAATGTACAAATATTCTATTTTGGGAGAAAAAACGGCCTTTTTTTTCTTTTTTTTTCTTTTTTCTGAAATGAAAATGTCCCATTCGGAATATGGCACATAGGAACATTTTGGTCATGTCAGCATTCTTCCTCAGTGTTCTTCCAAAAATGAAATTCCAGACAAATCTCTTCAATTTCATCAAGTGTTTCATTTTTAACTGGACTGTGTTTTCCAAAGGATATCACATTTTTCCCTCTTTCAGTCTAATTCTGGGCATCTGAAGTAGGTTTTGGAATGGCTCAATGTGAACCATTATCCCTTTTTTCCCTCTGCTCAGTTAAACATCCTCTACCATTTAATTTTGAGAGCAAAAAAGAAAGAGACTAAAGGAAAATTTCCTATTGGTGGGACAAAAATAATGACATTTTGAGTGTTTCCATGAAAGCAGTGTGACATGACAAATTTTAAGAAGCTCTGTGAATACTATTAATATTTATGATGCACTCAAGAAAACAGCTATTGTGTGCCACATCCATCAAAGATAAGAATTGTATTCTACTGTGTTGGGTGATAAACATTGAATGACAATAGCTGGAGATTATATGAGGTTTTCATCCTCGTGCTTGACTAAAGCACCATGTTATTCCTCTGTGAACCAACAATTTGCTTTCATGAAATTTGATACACTTGCTGATACTCCTTACAATCAGAGTCCAAAATATTAATGAACATGCAGAGAAGGCTGATGCCAAATGCTCCAGATCCTTTGGGATCCAGGCAGCATTTCCCAGCAATCCACCTGTTGGAAGTCTCTCTGAATCTCCCCAGATCACAGAGATTTGCCCAATATTGTCAGTAGTTTGCAGCGTGGGTGAGTGCAGGGGATTGCAGCACGGCAGGCTGGCTTCTCCTGTCCCATGTTTGTCCTCAGAGCATTCCCCACACAGGGATGGGGCAGGGCTGGATTGTCTGTGCCATGGGAACCCTGAGCTGGTCCCACAAACCATCCCCTAAGCGTGGCTGGGGTCTCCTAAGCCTTGCTGTAAAATGCAGTTTTAGAGCTGATTTATGATCACCTGGGGACAGACAAAAGGGATTTTCCTTTGCTTGTTCTGGGATTGGGTGTAAAAACCAAACCCACTTCATTCTGAACTGTAAAAAAGCCAGGGCAGGATCAGTCATTTCTAGCAAACTCAGATGATTTATGTATCTCTCAGAAGTTGGTTAAATGCATTTATGTGCAAAGTTGTCCCCTGTGTGTTTATCCATTGCACTTAATGTGTATTTCTTACTTGAAACCACTTTGACATCTGGCTTTGCAGTTCCTGTTTAACAGTGCCTTCGTGTTGTACTGTGCATGCAAAGGAACTGCCCAGAATGGGATTTCTGCTCCCCCTCTGCTCCCAGCACCACATTTTCCTGTCCCTGCTCCCACCCAGGGCTGTGGCTGCTGCAGGGATGGATCCCCTGGCACAGACCCTTCCCCTGGCACAGACCCTTCCCCTGGCACAGACCCTTCCCCTGCCCTGCCTCTTCCTCACGGTGCAAGGAGCTCTGCTGGAGATCAGGTGTGCACCTCACAGGCCTGCTTTGGAAAGAATCTCTGGTTTGGGATGGATTGATGGGCATCTGGAGCAGCTTTGGGCAGCTTTGGGGGTTTCTAACCAAAGCTGGGTGTGGAAGAGGTGATGTGCTGCCCATACAGCAGGGGTAGGAGGACAGCAGCATTCCTGCACCAGAATCAGCTCAGGTCTCTCTGATCCATGTGGACACTTATTATTCTCAGAAAATCCTCTCCAGGCTGCTCAGGCACTAAATTCTTGTTAGAAGTGTTTCCAATAAGAAATGTGCAGAGGAAATGCTGAGAGGCGGCTTCTGCTGAGCTGGGCACCTCTGCTCCATGAGGTTTGGTTCCTTTAGTGACAGATTTGCTGATGGGAGCTCAGGCTCAGGGTTCCTGGGGAGGATCAGGGGTGGTGGGAGCTCCTGCAGGGCAGGGTGAGGGCACAGGGCCCCTCCTGAGGGGCGATGGGCAGAGGGATGAGCTGAGCCTGCCTCAGGGGCTCTGAGCACCACCAGCACCTCCACTCTGCCTGAGGGAGCTGCAAAGCTTCCACTTCGTCTGCCTAAAAATCTCCTTATGCTCCTTAACAATTTCCCAATAATTTGGCTCTTCTCTAAGTTTTTCCAGCGTGCTCACTCTGGTTTTATTGCCAATTAGCATTCTAGACTTGATCCACAGCTGATTGGCCAGTAATTTGAACCCAAGCCCTCAGCAAAAGGGCATAATTTGTAAAACAGAGAAGAAATCTCCGAGATACTGAAATTACTGTTAATTAAATCAGCACATGAATATAATGGACACACGTGAACAAAATGATGTTTGTTTTTGAGCTGTTCTGCTAGCTGGAGAGGAAGTATTATTAGGAATATTTAGTAGTCAGCCTGCATTTATTAGTTGTACAGCAAGATGAGTCCTTTCTGCATAAATTAACTTTGTATTGTGTGTATATATGTATATATAATACAATATTTCTTATGGACAGGCTGCAGTGAAAGCTTTCCTTTTTAAACAGCCATTTGTGTTCTGCACAACTCCTGTGCAAAGCTGTCACTGACCTCAGTGTAGTTATTTCTGATTTACATGGTCCCAGAACAGTTAGGCTCAGGAATTATTTTTCATGTAATTTCTATTTTTTAAATTAAATTTCAATAGCAGCATAAAGATGGAGCAGAGCAGCAATCCAAGAGCTTTGGAAGTTGTAATGCAGCCTATAAGCAGCTATTGTGTGTGAAGAAATTTCTTGCAAAGGTGCCTCAGCTTTACTGAAAATGCTAAACTGCAGCTTTATTAAAATGATCAGGAGACTCCAGCCCAGAGCTTTGGGACAGCTTTGGAATATTCTGCATTGCTCAGTGCTGAAGTTTGGGAATTAGCAGTTCCCAGCCCTGTCTCCTGTGGGGCTGGGAGGTGCATTTTGTGCTGTTGGCACTTTTTGGTGAAAAAAAAAATTGCTTTTTAATTGGGAAATTATATCGGATATTTCTATTGAACTTCCAAAAGCCATCAGAGGCAGAGGACAGCACTCTGGGGAGGGCAGGGAGAGCAGGCACTGCAAATTCCAGGGGTTCAGAGGGAATAAATACATTTATTTATTTGTCATAAATCCACTGCTGTGGCTGGAGGGGAAGGAACAGATCCAGAGAGTGTCAGGGGGTGAGGTGTTGGCATCACAGGAACGTGGGAACAAGGACAGGGAGGAGCTGACAGAGTTGTGCATCGTCTCTGGGACCTTGGGCTTTGGGCTGGTAAATGCATTGGGATGGCAACAACTCTGAATATTCCAGCTGGGAATGGCACTGCCCAAACCTCAGTGCCATGAGGGCAGGGCTGGTGAGGCTGCTGTGCTTGGGAGAGAACCCAAACCTGCTCTGCTCAATTCCTGCTATCCTGATTCCTGCTCTCCTCAATTCCTGCTCTCCTAATCCCGCCCTCCTCAATTCCTGCTCTCCTCAATTCCTGCTCTCCTCAATTCCTGCTCTCCTAATCCCGCCCTCCTCAATTCCTGCTCTCCTAACTCCTGATCTCCTCAATTCCTGCTCTCCTCAATTCCTGTTTTCCTAGCTCCTGCCCTCCTCAATTCCTGCTATCCTGATTCCTGATTTCCTCAATTCCTGCTCTCGTAACTCCTGCTCTCCTCAATTCCTTCTCTCCTCAGTTCCTTGCCCTGACACACTGATCACAGCCACTGTTTGCTGTTGCAGCTTGTGCTGTGTCCCTGTGAGGTTGTTGTAAAGAGTGGAAGGGAAAAGGTAGAAATTATAACCCCAAAATCAAATTTCATTCATCCCCCTTGCTCCTCCTGTTGTTTCCTTGTGGTCAGGAGCAAGATCATTCCTGTGGTGTTGGCTTGGCCCTGCAAAAGAGGAGGAGACATAAGAATTGAGCGTGATAGAAAGAAAATGTGGGGCCATTTGGGCCCTGCAGCATCCTGCAGTGCCAGGAATGGGTTAACAGCCTTGATGTGCTCCTCATTGCTGGGACTGAAGTGGCAAACAGAGCATTTGATCTCTGTGTCTCATTAGCGTGTCATTTATCCTGAGTGTGTGCATGTCAGAATGCATTTGATCTGTGCAGACTCAAAGCCCCTCATTGTTTCAGGCTCCATTTTGAAGCTCACCTAATGAAGAGCAAATTTCAAAGGGAAAACCACACTGTTAAATCCCATGTCAGAACAGGGAGCTGGAATGGGTGTGGGGTCTCTGGATTGCCAGCCCAAATCCACCTCTGCCCGTAGAAATCAGAAATATTTACCTGTGGCATTGGCTGGTTTTAGGGCACAGAGTTTCTGTCCAAGCAGCCTCCAGCCCTGTGGGCTGTGAGGGACACTGAACCCTGCAGTCCTTCACCAGGGCTCCCCCAGCTCAGATATTTCTGATTTTCCCTCTTTCCCTTCGGGTTTTTAAACTCAGAGTAAGGATGGACTTCCCACTTCATCTGTAGTTTAAAATCAAGTATTAGCTATTGCATAAGTTCTCTTTATTATGTAGCTTACACAGCAAAATGTGCATCAAACTGTTTGGGTTCTGTGTTTGTTAAAGCACTTTAGCATTGCTGCTGCTTCCATGATGATCTGCTTAAGGAAAAAGGAACAACAATCCCAGTGCTCTCTGTAGGTTCTATCCCATAATGTGAATTTCAGTCCACAAGTAAGAATAGTTTGTTTTGTGAAAAAATGTTCTGGCTAAGAATTATTCACAGAAAATAACTCTGATAAATGAGTACATTTTCTAGTTTTCCATGGTCATGATCAATTCGCAAAGAGGAAAAGGAATGCAAAATTAATCAAATAAATTATTCATTATATTCACTCAACTATAGCTAACAGTGAATTGTCTAGACAGTAATTACTAATTTTTAACCTGTGCATGTTCACATAACACTATTGTGTGAATAGGTTCAGTATACAGTGGCTTGAGATAATAGTAATGGATGTAAGTCAACTAGCAGGTGATTTTAATTGGGAAATTATATTGGATTTTTCTATTGAACTTCCATAAAACCTTACATAAATATTGAATCTCCTCGATGTTTTTTCTCCAGTTGAAAATACAGGCACACAGAGTTCTGTGCTAGTTTGATCAGTGCATAAGCAAACATCATTTTTTTTATTATTATTATTTTAATTCTGCTGTAAAATTCTCAAGAAAACCATTAAGTGGAGAACACAGCAAGAATCTACAAGGGGCCTGCTGCAGGAACATTTTCCACTTCAGTGATGATTTTCCAGCAGCAAGTTTGGATCCTTGAGGAGGGCTGGGGTTGCACTCAGGGTCAGTTTGCTGCAGAGTGGGTCCTCCCACTCCATTGCTGTGGCAAAAAATCAGCATTTTGGGGGTTTCCCTGCATTTCCCAGGCAATGCAGGACCTGTGCAGGGAGGGATCTACCCCTTCTGGGATTTGCTGAGTGGAGCTGGTGCTCTCTCCTGTGTGTGTGACAATGCAGAAAACAGGGATTGAGATTCCCTTGGCTTCTATTTTTTTTTTTTTTTTCTGGCAATCTCTATTACTGTTTCAGTTAATTAGAAAAGAGATTAAAAAGAAAGCAGAGGAATCATAATTTCAGGTGGCTTTGTCACTGCAGCTTGTGCCCTGTGGACTAATTGGGAGTTGGGAATTCTGAGGCTCAGCTGCTCGGAGCTGATCAGAAGCTGTCATTCACAGAGCTCTTCCCTCTCGCTTCAGGTGACTTCCCTGAAGAGGAAAATAGAAGGAAACCCACACAAACAATTGGAAATGGTGCAAAAACTAGGACATTGTGAAAGAATATTTGCATAAAGTGTTGGTTTTGTGTGTGTCAGCTGCATCCTCTGGGATCTGGCTAACAGACATTAAAACCTATCCACGTAGAGCTCCCATTAACCCTAATACAGCTCTGATTCTGACTTCCTGTGTGCTTAATGTTATCTTAATGCAATTTGATTTGGTATTTAATTGCAGTAATTTAATTAATGGTTCTGTAAATAAAAAGGCAAAGTTGTGGCCTCCTACACGCACAGACATGCACAGCAAGCAGCTCCAGCCTCCTGGGAGATTTGAATTTCTGCGTCTTAAAGCAGAGTTTAAACCTAAAGATGTATGATAAAATGCCCAAATCCCAAAATAACACTGTAATGGTGTTTGAACTGGAATGTTCCAGTGTCAGTTCAGGTTCATGGGAGGAGGGTGGCATTTAAACCCTAACCCATGGATTTCTCCCTAATGCTTGTGATGGAATAGGTCACCTCTCACACAGGAACTGCTTCCTTGTGTGACTGCATTACATTTAAAGTAGCTCACAAAGACTCAGTTATTAATGAAACTGTTAGTAATTGGATAATTGCTATTAATATTGTTACAGACTCCTGTTGGCCCAGGGGGTTTTTGCAAGTCAGAGCTCGCAGGTGTTTCTCGCCCTGCTATTGATGTGCCTTTGACCTTCTCTAACACATGCTGCTCATGTCTGCTGCACACTTAAAATGTCTATTAAATATTGATTAGTCTCCCTTATAAACCATTTATAAATAGAAGCATGTAGTATAAATGTAACCTAAAATCATTAAGGCTACATGGTGTGCAAGTTAATAGGAGCAATGTTGAAAAGTTAGGGAGTGCATGAATGGAGGGAATTGGGTTCATAAACTGTTTTCTTAGTACAGGATGGTGGAGTTCCCATGCAAGTCAGGGATTTCTCATAGCATCCACTGAAGATTTTCCTCTTTTTAAAAATTTATTTACAAACCAGAGGTGACATAAAACCCAGATCTTTTTCCAGAGTAGAGCTGCATAAAGCACAGTTTCAAATCCTTATGCAAAGGAGGAGGAACATCCTGTACTCACATATGGAAAAGAGGTCCAGGCTCCCCAGTGAAATGCAAAGGTGTTCTGCTGATGTTAATGGAATTCTACTGCATTCCCTACACCATAAATCACAGCCAGCTGTTTCTAAATCAACCCCAGCCTAAACTGAATTCAGTATAAGCAGTACCCCATTTCAGCACAATTGCTGGCTCTTAAGCTTGGAGGTAAATCACATTTATGTCCCTTCAAACCCATGGCTGGTATAAGGAGATCTGAGTAAGGCCCTTTACCTGAGCCTGCCTTGCCCTGAGCTTGCATTGCCTTGGGATTGGGTATTGCTGAAATTCCCTGAGGTGTACTGTGCCCGTGGGTTTGTTTTGGACACCTGACCCCTAAGGACAGAGCAGATTCTGTTATCATTAATGGGGTATTTAGACAGGCAAGAGCCAGCTCTGGTTCAAGGCCTGATGTGCTCTGAAACCCCACAAAGCAAAGTGGGAATGACAAGTCCAACCTCCCAGGCAGTGACAGCAATCATCAGGCTGTTCATGTGCCAGGGGGAAATCAGAAAGATGGAAACAACCACGAACCAACAACGGTTCCATGCGCTTTCTTGGAAAGCATCTCCTGCCATTTCAGCTGCCTCCCTTCTTTGTGACATCTCCCTGCTCAGATAAGCAGCAGAATCAGCCAGGCACAGACTGTGCAGTTTTCACTCAGCACTCAGTTGGCTGTACCTGACCCCCAGCTCTTAAAAGCAGAACAATTAAGCCAATCCCAAAGAGGATTACAATTGAGAATTAGAGGCTATAAATGTGATTTAGCACAGAGTGCTGAGCATGACAAATCATTTATGTGCCCAGACCTCACTAGCTCTGAAATGAGTTTCATGTGGAAGTGTGGATCAGGTTCAGCCCTGGTGCAGTGTCAGGAGCAGCTCCTGCAGCTCGGCTCTGGCCAGGCTGCAGAACCTCTCTGGAGCACAAAGTGCCACCAGTTTTGTCAGCTTCTCATTCATGGGAGGGACTCCAGGGGTGTGAATGTGCCAACCAAGCTCCCAGGTTATTTCCTTCTTTTAGAAGAGCTTGACTGAAAGCCTGATTGTAGGACAAGGACAAGGCAAGGTGGGCTCAGGGCTCTGTGTTCATGTGGCTGGAGGAGATCTTGATGCAAAAACTTTCCAAAACATGTGGTCTTAGTGTACAATCAAAGGGAAGAGTTTCTTGAATGTTTTCCTGCTGCGAGTTCTTATGTGAGAAGTTTGTCTGAGTCTTTCACTCCTCCAGAAGCTGTTGAGTGTTTCATTGATAAATGAAGATATTTCCCCATCCAGAAGGAATATTAATAGCACGCATGTGTGTTTGCATGTGTCTGTGTATTGAGTTGCCTTGGAAACAAGGAGAGAAAGCTCCATGGACCAGGACATGCTTTCCATTCAAGGAACACTTGTGCTATTGTAAAACCACATGCAAAAATAATCCAGTTCATTCATGCACTCGGGGAGGATCTTGCTGCAGGAAGCAGCCTGTGAGTGTGGATCCTGTCTAGAGAGGACAGAAATCTGGGGTGGTGTTTGAGGGTCCCAGGATGAGGGAAGAGATGAGAATCTTGACTCCATGTTTCAGGAGGCTGATTTATTATTTTATTATATATATTATATGAAAAGAAAATGATATATTAAAACTATACTAAAAGAATAGAAGAAAGGATTTCATCAGAAGGCTAGAAAAGGAATGATAATAAAATCTTGTGACTGCTCACAGCCTCAACACAGCTGGCTGTCATTGGTCATCAAGTAGAAACAATTTCACATGTTGAGTAAACAATTCTCCAAATCACATTCCAAAGCAGCAAAACATGGAGAAGGTGAAGTTTCCCAGCTTCTCAGGAGAAAAGATCCTGACAAAAGGATTTTTCATAAAATATGTCTGTGACAGAAATCCACTTGACTCTGGTTTTGAGCATATTGCTGAGCAAATGGGTTGACATTTTTGAAGCTGCTAATAAGGTGAAAAAAAAAGGAATGTATGCAAGTTACCCAGAGCCCTGGCAATGCTCCAGGTGTGAGTTAAAGTCACCAAGACACAGAACAGGCCTTGAGTGTTCACATTGCAAAACAAAGCGGACAATTTTACCTTATGTGTAAGAACAGCTGCTTCAGCATATTGCCCTCAAAGACAGCATGTTGAAACAGCTGTCCAAGTGTTCTGGAGGTTAATCTACTCAATTAATCATTGTGGGTTTATTTTCAATGTATAATCATGTTTGTACTGTTCCTTGTGGGCACGTGAACAAAATATTGAACATAAAGTTTTAGTCATCGGTGAAACGCCTGTCAGAACTCTTTGAGGGAAAAACTCTCTTTAAAGTGACTCTGGCTCTTGGAGAGAGAAATGGGGGCTTTCCTTGGAGTCACACATTGCCCCCCTTCCCGTGGTGCTGCAGAGGTGAGGGCACGAAGTAAAATTACCAGGTGTGGTTGTTGTAATGCCCAAACAATCTGCAGTGAGACTCTGCCCTGGAGAGAGGTGTGTTCTCAGGGTGATGTGCTCTGAAAATCACACACTCACCAAAAGGCCACAGCTCCCACCTCAGCTGAATTCATATTGAAGCATTTTGTGAATGAAACCCCAGGACCTCACACATTTTCTGCATATTATTCACTGCCACGGAATTGTAAACAGCCACTGTCAGAAAAATCCTCTGGCAATCCTTTTGACCAGAAATAAATAAGATCTAAACATCATTCCCAACCTTTCTAAATACCACTGCACATGTAAAAATAGCAAAATCTTTATATATCATATCCCAGTGCACCTTTCATGCCAATGTTTTTTCAGTCAAATGCAGGGTTTTGTTTGCCCCCTGAGACCATGCAGAATAAGTGGGAAGAGCTGTGACAAAAGTTGGTGAAATACAGACTACAGCAGCTACACACAGCTAATGCTTAATAGAGTCTGCAGTCCTTTCCTCTGCCTTGATTTCCCCAGATTATATTGGTTTATTCCCCTCTGGACTGAATTGCAGTGCATGCTGGAGTGAGGCTTTTTAGATTGAAACTGTGGTTTGGGATTCTTGTCCAAGAAGGGAGAAGAAGCAAAGGACAGCAGAGCAGAGGTGCTGCTGCAGAGGAGGGAGCTGCTGCTCCTGCCCAGCCTGTCCCTGCTCTGTCTCACTTTTCCTGGCCAGGAACCCTCCTCCTCTCGTCCCCTCCTGTCACCACTTGTCTTTAGGAAGAAATGCAGGTGCAGTTTTATTCCAGCTTGTTCTCCATAATAGCTCTTGTCAGATTGCATTGGATCTGTGCACCAGAATTAATTGCAATGCTGCTGGGAGAAAAATCCCAAACTAAACCAACAGCAACTTGCCCAACTGCCTTCATTAACCAGGAGGAAGAAAAGCAGCACTGAAGTGCCACATTTGAGAGTGTAACTGGTGGGCAGGGAGCTGAATGCCAGTGTCATTGGACAAAAAAATGAAAACCTTTAAATAGAAAGGTGTGCTTGATGTCGTTGGGACTTCAGGAGCTTGGCCCTGGTTGACCACTTTGTATCACATTGGCCATGAAAACAAACTTGCAATAACACCAGAGAATGCAGAGGGAAATATTTGATTACCTTGTTTCTCTTTTTGTTAAAGGAGCCTTCTGGCAGTAATTTTTGGGCTTTTGGAAAATTCCTGCATAGTAACAAAGGAACAATGATATTTATTTCAAGGTCCTGTTTATCCATTGCCAACTCATTCCTGTTGCCTGGAAAAATTGAAAATGCAGTAGTTTAAATGAGATATTTGAATCACCATGTTGAATTTGATTTAGGTAACAGCCTCCCTTTTTGGAGGAACATTTTGAACACAAACTTTAAGAATTATTGCCCCACATCTGTGCCCAGTGTGTTTCAGCACAGATGTGGGGCAACAATTTGGATGAAATATCACCGGGAGGGGAGGATGTGCCTGAATATTCCAAGGCAGGGGAACAAAAGGAAAGAAGCCCAAGTGCTGAGAAGTGGGAGGTGAGGAGAGCTTGCTCTTTTCTGCCTGGTAATTGTGCAGGGGTGCTTCCAAGTGCAAGCACTTTGCAGCTGGAATTTTGTGTCAGGTTCATGGAGGCCTTTAAGTGCAGCACTTTTCCCACCTTTGCTCAATTCTGTGCTAAAACGATGTGTCAAAATGCCAGAGAACCACCTGTTTTGTTCAGCTGTGTTTTCTGCAAAAAGCCTCCTTTCCTGTGCCCATCTGTCCATTTAGCAGGAGGGATGTGCAGGGAGGGACAGAAAGGACCTGGCCCCACTCCTGGCCTTCCTCCCACCTTACAGCAGTCAACAATCTGAAATTGGTCGTGCAAAAGGAGAAATAGATGTATTATCATGAAAACCTGCCAATTTTTAGAGAGAAAGTAAAGAATGAATGGTTAACAGAGGCAATTTTAAGGGAGATAAATTTCCTTAATGGAGGTGAATAGCAAATATTCCTTTCATTTGAACAGTCCAGCAGGCCTGACCTGATTTCTTTCTGCAGCTCAGGGTATATTTTTGTGTCTCACATTAGGGAAATGGCAGAAAATGGGAGAGGCTTTCCTTCACTTAGTTCTTGGAGATGAGTCCTTCAACACAAATTGGGTAATTCTCTTTTACCTCTCTTGCTGCACCCAGTTTATCTCTCTGGAAAATCAGTACTTTCCCCATTTCTCACAATGGAACAGGTTCTGAAGAAACAGATGGAGATTTGGATTTAAATAATGTCTTCATGACTTCTAAAGGCTAATTATGAACACAATACCTTGGAAGCAAAGATGGAAGTCTATTTTTCATTTTCCTTCTGTGCTTCAGTGTCTGTTGTTGGAAAACCAAGTCAGCCACTCTTTCACAAAGTTTACAAACAATTTAAATGAAAAAAATTAAATCTGCTGTGGAATCCCAGCCTGGTGTGAGTTTGGTGCTGAGCTGTAAGAACAAGGGACCAGTTGAAATCTTTATCAAGGAAATGTGCTGTGATTTTGATATTTACTTGCCTTTATAGAATAGTAAGTGGGAGACCTTTGTCTGTTTACAGAAGACTTCTATTGAAAACCAATAACTCTGTCACTTCCTATTGCTGAGAAACATTGATGTCACCCCTTGCCCCACCTGTGAGGTGACACTGGAAGCCCCTGGCAGTGGAACATTTTGCAATTGTTTCAGATTAAGAGATATTCAGTGATTTTCCCCTTGAACTCCTGCAGCTGCCAGTGGCATTATAAACTCATGTGCCATTATAAACCTTGGATATGCCATTATCATTTTCCACTTAAGATGGATGGCAGATAATACTGTAATACTGCATTTCTTCTTTTCCTTTCATCTGCTGCTGCATTTGGAGCCCTCTGTAGTTCCTTGCAGTCACTGATATTTGCTTTGCTGCACAGCTGAATTTCAGAGAACTTGCCAACAAAATCCCCATTTTCCTGTTATGCAAAAAGGCTGCTTAGTAGGAAAGGTGTGGAAATTGGTGTTTCAATTGCTCAGAACCAACAGCAGGTTTGAGTGTTCCCAGAGCACAGCCAGGGACCTGGGGAATAGGGAATGGTTTTCCTCCTCTGTCCCTGGCCTGGTGGGATTTCCCGTGCCTCAGTTATTTTAGATATTGAAAATACCTAAAATAACTGTCCTGTTGTTTATGGCAGAGCTGAGAAGTGGCTTGAAGTCTTGTGGAAAGACTAGATACTAGAAGCAGTGGTTTAAATAAATCATTGTATACCTAATTTATAGAACAAATGAAATAGGGAAGGGAAAAGATGAAAATTCAATAGTTTGATGCTGAATTCACAGCACTTCTACATTTCTGTGGATAGCTGGTCTTTATTATAGTTACTACGTCCAGTCAGTCTCTTCTAATTTTTTTATTACCTTCTCACAGATTCTTAACACATTCTTTCATTTGAGGTACTGTGTTTCCTAAAATCTGATGGACTCTGGAAAAATATTGGTGTTCTGACAGCAGCAGCTCAGCTTTTGAAACCCAGGTGATATTGTCCTGGTCTGCAGGAAATAAATACACTGCACAAGAGTTCACTGGGAAATTCAATCATGAAAACAAAAAAGGGATTTTGTTCTGAACTTGAATAAAAAAGAGGTTGTTCTTTGTAAAAGTTGTGCAGGAAAAGAAATAATCAGACACAGGGGCATGTCAGAACAAGGTGGAACGTCACACAAGGTGAGCAGACTGACAAATTAAAGTCAAGAACAAAACTCAAGCCAAGAAGAGGCAGAGGAAGGAAGTAAAAATCCTCCAGTAGTTCTTAGATCAGTCAGAAAACTCTCAAAAACTCACCTCTAATAAATCAATGTTCTGATTTGAAAAAATCCCATTTTTTAATTTTAGTTTTTTTTTTTTTCAAAAGAAAATATTCTCAAAGTTGTCTTCTCTACACCTGATTTTCATGGAGAAGCTAATTTCTTTTTCCAAACCAAAGCACTCCCAGGCAGTGCCAAGCCCAGGCAGGTGGGATTTTCTCTGGTGTTGGTTTGACAGGAGCTCAGTGCTGGGGAGGTGGAAGGCAGCACTCGTTTGGGTCCCAAAATCAGGGACCAGAGCAGCAAAAGCTCTGCGTGTGCAAGGATAGGAAGGGCTGCTGCTGCACTGGCCACAGATGGGATGTTTTTCTTTTCCCTGCATCCCATACAGCAGCAGTAAACTTAATAAAGTGAAGCAGAACAAAGGTGCATCACATGTGAGTCTGTGTCCCTGTGTGGATGGTGCAGGGTGTAAATTTTAACTCCCAGGGGTGAAGGAGCCAGCAGCTGTGTGTGGGTACTGACTGTTTGTGGTCTGAAAGAATGGAGGGATAGAGATTCTCTCCCCTAATCCTTGACTTCAAGGATAAAGAGACATCTGAGCCCTTCAATAGGCAATGGAGGGAGACAAATCTTCCAGAGAATCTCTGGCCCTGCAGTGGCAGGGAGGGAATCACTCCCTGCAGGCACTCAGGGGCTCAGGAGAGGCTGAGCCAGCCTGTGAGAGCCCAGAGCAGCTGTGAAATCACCTGAGCAGGTGAAATCAGGGAGTACAGCAGCCTGACCCTGACAGATAACACAGCCCCTCTTCAAGAACAAAAAACAGGAATTGTTTGGGTAAGGCACAGCTCTTTCCTGCAGATCCATGCTCTTCAGAAAACGAAATCCTCCTTCTGCAGGACAATGAGTGAGAGCATCTCCCAGAGCTCTGTTTAAACTCCATAAGGCACTTCTCCAGTACAGCTAATGGTCATCCTGCTCTGGCCAGGACTGGCACCAGTGTTTGAGCTGTGCTCAGGGGGAACACATGAACCCCACTTCTCCTGCCCCCCTGCCCAGGGACTGCTGTCTCCTGTCAGGAGATCTCAGAGGACTTTGCACAGTGCTATGGTTGCTTTCCCAAGGATCCTTCCCTGCTCATAAATAGTTTTTCCTGAGGAACAGCCCCTGGGAAGGGCTGAAGGGAGCGAGGCTCTGTGTCCAAGGCAGGGGAGAGCCACACTCCCTCTGGTGTCCTGCAGCATGTTGGGATGTGGTGCAGACATGCTGTAATTAATTTGTGCATCCCTCTATAGCATTAAGCAGCTGTTCTTACAGAAGGACATGGATTTCTGCCCAGGTAGGCTCGTGGAAGAGGATGAGCACACAGATTGCAGTGCTAAACTCACGTGATCCACAACCTTATGTTTCAGTGCCTGCAGTTTTGCTCTCGTGAAGCTGAAGCCTTTTCAAGCCACTGAGTTGCCAGCTCTCCCATTGCACCAGGGGCAGAGAATTCCCTCTAGAAAACCCTCCCTCAGCCCAGTCTGAAGGAAATATCAGGAGCAGGAAAAGAGTTAGAGAGGTGTCTGAAGGAAGCTTTTCCAAATGGCCATCCCTGATGTTGTTAAATATTATTAAGCCTGTGGGACAAACACACAGAGCCAGAAAATTGTATCTTTGACTGCTGATGGTACTCAAGTGAATCTGATAATTATGTTCCATGGCAAGGCATGGCCTCCTTAGACTCCTCTGTGGAGAAAACAATGCCTTTGAGGAATGTTCAGATTAATTATTTCATGGCCATTTGAAAGCAGTCATTAGTGTATCAGTTTGTACACTCACTGCTCTCAAGCAGAGAACTCTGCCCATTTTGTGTCCACTTGCAGGGGGATATTGTTTGATTTCAGTCAGAGGGGAGCCACAATTTTATTAAGTCAGAACATGATTATGTTCTTCTGGAACAAAAAGGGGAAAAACCAATATCTTTAAATGAACTGAGAATCTCTAAATATGCTTTAAAATGGTTCCCAGACACCTGCTTTGAGAAGGACTGGCTTGAGCCTGTCAGGAGAACGTTGAGATCCTGCACAGATTTCCGAATCCAGCACAAATTCCAGTGGGAATGGCTGGCAGAGCTTACCAGACTTTGAGGCTGACTTTAGGCCCTGTGTTTCTTGGCTAAAGGGGCCTGAAACAGGAGTCAGGAGCTCTTGCTGCCTGTCCTCTGTGCAGACATTTAAAATCAGGTTCACAGCCCTTGCTCCCAGCTCTGCAGCCTCAGGTGGGCACTGAGCAATGGTGTCACAGAGCAGGTTTGGACATGATGTGCTGAGGAGAAATAACCTGAGCCCAGGCTCAGAAAGGGTTCTGCTCGTGCAAAGGCACAGTGGAGTCTGCCTGACAGGTTGCAATTACTTCTGCTGAGTGCACCAGGCTGTGTTCTGAACCTTTGCTTAATGGGGGCAGATCTGTTCTGAGTTATGAAAAAAACCCAAACCCCAAACTGCCTCAGGTCACAGAAATGACAGTCTCTGTGTGTCTAATCAGGTTTCACCTTCAGCAGCAGACTTTGCTTGTTCATCCTACATAAACCTCACAATGAGCTGAATTTCCTTGGTAAAAAAACATGAAATGGAGTAAATCTCAGCTTTAGTTTCCATGAATCCAAGAGAGAGCTGGCTCTGTGTGCCAGGTACACTCTGCTGAGATCTGAGCTTCCTTCAGTGGCTCCATGGCAAAAAGACAAGTCCAGAAATGAGCCTCTCCTTTGGAGTCTCTGGATCGTGCTTTTTTGTGCTAAAGCAAATTGTTTTTGCAGCACTGATACACATCTAGAATAATATTCAATTAGGCTAATGGCTGCTGCCTCCATTGTTCAGTGAGAAGCAGTGATTGGGAACCTCTGAGCATGGCTCAATCTGCACCAATTCCTGCTGCACAACACCTGCACCTGCCTGCCCTTCCTCAGCCATCCCACAGCAAACAAAACCTTTTTAGAGGTTTTATTTCTATATATTTCCATATATCTTATTTCTATATATTTTATTTTTACATATTTCTATTTCTATTTTATTTTTATAGGTTTTATTAGGAGACAGAGAATGACCTTTAGCTTGGACAGGAGAGGCTGCAGGGTTTGTGATGTCCCTCTGTCAGAACTGACCCCTCTAGCAGGGATGGATTCTCCAGGGATGAGGAAACAGCAGGGAATGGATGTTGGAGGGAGTGGGATGGGAACGCGTGCTGACACCTGAGAACTTGGGGAATTGCTGGTTCCACAAGTGCTGCACTGAAATGGTGATTGCAGGGTAAGGAAGCAGCTGAAGTTCAGCCCTTTAGTGGGAGGGAGGAAGGAAAGGAAATGAGGAATGAAAAAAGGTCAAAGAATATAATCTCTTTGCAAAATTGTTTACATTTTCTAATCTTTCATAAACACATAATCCCAGTTGTTTGCTCTTGCCTTTGGGTGATTGAATGGTGAATCTTACCTGGTAGAATGGTGGAAAATGGAGTTTTCTCACAGCCAGGCTTCATTAATATGTATTTGGAAACCTAAAACGGTGTTCAGCCACGAGGGGGGAAACTACAGAATTGCTGTGGATTATAATAATTTCAGCAAAGCATCTAATTTATATATTAAGCTTGCTTAATGGATTTATATTGCCTTGCTCTTTGATCTGAAGCAAAAGGTGGTGAATAATTTATCAAATAAAAAACCCTCCCCTAGCCCAGCCCACACGTCACAATCTGCCCTGTAATTTACATTTTTTAAGAGATGCCGTTTCCAGGCAGAAGAACTGCTTCCTAAAAGACTCCTTCTAATATTACAAATGTATTTTCGTGAGCTACACTCAGGGGAAAGAAATAATAATGAAGGAATGCAATTCTACAGACAAATGTTCCAGCTCTCTGCCTTCCTCACTAAAGACAGTCATTTCAGCTAAATGCCAAAAGGCATTTAACTGTAGCATTTGTCAGTGGAATAGGGCTGGCTTTAGGTTTCCCTCCTGATTTACAATTGAGTGTTTATTGGCTTTAGTGTACTGTAGCATGTTTTGTTAACCTCTAGAAAAACGCAGGCAGCTGGTGCATTAATCCCAGGGATGATACCTGTCAGGGGAGCTGGGCTGCAGGGCTCTGGGGAGGGTTCTGGCTGCTCCCCCAGGGCAGCAATCAGCACTGGCCTGACCTGCTCCAGCTCCTGAGGTGCTTTCTTGTGAGATGGATCATCCATTCCTCCATGTCTTCGTTTTTCAACCAAAAGAGGGTGAAAGTGCTGCATGGTGGGAGCTGGGGGAGCTGCCATAGAGTCACCTGCCCAAGCATTTAGGTGACTGTTTAGGTGGTGTTTGAAGCACTATTATTGGGAGCTTTGAGCCTGGAGTTCCTCAGCTGATTTGTGCCTACCCATGGGAGTCATTCCCCACAATCCCAGCTCCTGGTCCCTCCCCAGTGCCAGCAATGTTTGCAGTCACTGTCCACGGTCCCTCCCCAGTGCCAGCAGGGTTTGCAGTCGCTGTCCATGGTCCCTCCTCAGTCCCAGCAACGTTTGCAGTCACTGTCCATGGTCCCTCCCCAGTCTCAGCAGGGTTTGCAGTCACTGTCCATGGTCCCTCCCCAGTCTCAGCAGGGTTTGCAGTCTCTGTCCATGGGAGTTCCTCCCCAGCAATCCCAGCTCCCGGTCCCTCCCCAGGGACAGCAGCGTTTGCAGTCCCAGCTCTCTCAGGGCTCCTGACACTTCTCCCATTCACTTTTCCTCCTCATTTGTCCAAACCCACCAGTTGTCAAACATTTACTAGGGCTCTGTGCAGTGTTGATTCATATTTAAATAAAGCCATTATCCCAGCCTTGAGTTCCAGTAGTTTTCTGCTCTTCCTCTTGAGCATTTCTCTCAGTAGTGTCATCTAATCAGCTTTAGGTTTTAATTAAACAGCTGTCATTTGCTTCCTAGTTCTGTTGCGACCTGATGTTGTATTAAATTTTAATTTAGCCTGGGCTGCATAAGAAGTAGATTCCTTCAGACAACAAAGAAATGCTGTTAGCAGGTTACAGTTGTAATTAAGAAGAGCTCTGCTGAAGTGCTAATGCAGTCAGGTAGAGAGCTGCACATAAACACACATAATAATTATTATTATTCAGGGATGGAGCCTGTGATATGAATGTGTAGCTTCCACCCCTTCAGGCTGCTGAGCTGAAGGAGTTGGTCAAGATCTGACCTCAACAAAAGAAATGGGGAAGGATTCCCAGTTTTTCACCAGGGGCCTTGCAGTGCCCACAGCCAGAGGGTGGTGCTGGTGGTGGTGGTGGTGTTTGACTGTGCCACATGGGAGGACCACCAGCACAATGAGCCCTCTCTGCATCCCAGATGCTGCCAGAAATCTCCAGCACTGGGAGCTGAAGTTCTGCAGCTCTTTTCCTGCAGGAAACTCTACCAGGGAAATGCAAACCAAGCTTTCCAGAATTTAGATGAAATGTTATGACTTGTTGAAGAAGCACTAAAAGGTCTGTTTATAAATCTACTGGACAGTCAATTAGTTCATATTTCTTCCTCAGGGGAAATATATTTTTGCAGTCTATAAATAGCCAGCTCTTAAGAAGGCTTTTAGATAGCCTATTATATTTGTGCAGCACTCGGTGCAGGCATCAGGCCTCTGAGATATTGATTTCTGTGGTGGAACTGCCCACAGTGGAGTGTAGGGTTTGGGAGGCTGCCCCAGCTAATTAGCACAGGGGCTCCTGTGTGTGCTGGAAGCTCAGGGCAGTTCTGGTGCTTGACTCATGCTCATCTTTATGAAAGGAATGCAAATACCTTTAAAACTTCACATTTATCCTTCAGTGCACCAAAGTCTGAGTGCAACTTTGGCACTAAAGAACTTCAGAGGGAGCTGGAGGTTTGTGCTTTGCCACACAGGATGGCCAACACTTGGGTGATAGCACAAACAGCACAAAAAACAAATGGGAAATGGATCAGGCCTGCTGAGGAGCTGGTTCCAGTCCACTAAGGTGCAGAGAGCCCTTTAAGCCTGGCTCAGTGTTTAATCCTGACTCCCTGGTGCTTTGGATCAGGCTGTGATTGACACAAGCACTGCCTGCCTGACCTGAGCAGTTCACAGCTATGCTAACAGAGAGTCTGGAAGTGGAATTTGTTGTGTGGTCACTGTTTGTGACCTTGGCCAAAATAGATTTTCCCCAGCTGTGTTGAAGAACACCATCTATTGTTGGAGAATGTTGGAGAATTACTCCTCACGAGCCCTTTGACCCAGGACCACCAGGTCTTCATCAAATATCTGATATTTGAGGGCTTAGGATATATGGGGTGTTTGCAGTGGTGAAATCTAACTGCCTCTTCTCTGGCTTGTGGATGAATTGCCTTCTCTTTGCTGTCTTATAAAACCTTTTTCCATGTGAGGTGCACCTAAGTGCTTTCTTCCACCTGGCAG
Source organism: Loriotus luctuosus (assembly GCA_035582745.1). Lineage (NCBI taxonomy): Eukaryota > Metazoa > Chordata > Aves > Passeriformes > Thraupidae > Loriotus > Loriotus luctuosus. Next base: position 12,489,815 of record JAWWEY010000045.1, read on the forward strand.
TGCATTTTCTCCTCAGCCTTTTTCAAATCTCAGTCTTTGTAAAGGATTTTCAGTTGTTTTTTTCACACTTCCACTTCCGTCACACACAACTCTCTTTGCCAGTGTCCCTCTCTCCTGGCTGGCAGCTGGTTATAAATGAGCCCGTTCAGCAGAAACAAAAACTAGACAGTCATTTACTGTGTAGAACATCTGGTTTGTGCCTCTCAGAGAACAGAACAAAGCCTGCACTTATTTCCTGAGGTGTTATCCAAAAAGCCTCTCTGCTCAGGATGACTCTTAAATCACATTGAAGTCTGAGTGTGAAGCTGAGCACGTCCTTTCAGGGCTGTCCTGAGCAGAAATGGACTCCAGTGTGTGCTGGATGCTGTTCTGCTGCCCATAAACCTCTCTGGGGCTCTCAGAGGTGCCTGGCACTGCTGGTATTAGTGCTGCAGCTCATTTAATTCAGGCCGCTTTCTGTAGAAGGTTCTGAATATTGATTAATAATACATCTTAGTTGCAAGTATTTATTGGTCTTCTCCAGCTGTCCTTAGCTTGTGGTCAATGCCCATTATTCTCTATCAATCTAGCCAGCAGCCAGAGCAAATGATAGTGAATATATCTCCCTATGCAAGCTGCCATCAAATTTTTCACTAAAATCCATTCCTTCTTCCACCAATTCTAATAATGGAATTTAAAGTTAAATTGGTTTGAAGCAACTTTTTTATCCTCCCCCCCCCCTCCCCCAACTGGCAAGCAATTAGTTTTATGGAAGTTGAAAAATGAAAAGGGGATTGATTCAGAGCAGTATTTCCTATTTCAGGCTTTTTGAGGGGGGCAGAATGAATCCCTGTGAAATCCCAGATCATTCCTTGCCCCACTTGTGTGTCACCTTTTGGGCTGGCAGTCAGCACTGCTTCTGCAGAGGCTGCTCCCCTCCAGCCTGGACCTGCTTATGCCAGGCAGGGGCCTCTGTAGCAACTCATTTGGAGTAATTAATCAACCTGAGACAGAGAGGAAGGCTGTGAAATGGAGTCATTAGAGTGCCAGCACTGTGAATTCATCAGGGTTACAGATAAACCTGGTTAAGTGTCTCTAGGTGGGGAAAGATGAAAAAAATTGTATATGGATACACAGTTTTTCTCCTAATGTATTTATGGAAATAAATGATCAACTCACAGCAGAGAGATCTGGAACAGGAAGGAAGAAATGTTGTTGTGGTGGTGGATAATCCCCTCCCAAACCACTGGCACCATCTGAGGCAGAGGGCTGGGAGGAGCTGCTGATGCCCTGGAGATCCTACTGAGCAGTGCAGTGCTTTCAAATGCCACTGCCCTCAGCCAGAAATGTGTAAATGGCTCAAAAGGGATAAACTCATGTTTGTCAGAACAGGGCTTGGTGCTCCTGATGCAGCTTTGGGCTTAGAAAGCCGCTAAAACATTGCAGGGAGCTGCAAGGGTGCGTGCAAGGGAGGGTCCCATCCCTGTGCCTGTCATTGTCATGACCCCTGTGCCATTCTCGTGCTGTTGTGCTGCTCCAACACTCACCCTGTGTTTGTGTGTGCCCCCAGGACACAGAAATCCTCAACACAGCCATCCTGACGGGCAGGATGGTGGCAGTGCCAGTCAAGGTGGTGGCCGTGCAGGAGGATGGCTCCGTGGTCGACGTCTCCGACTCCACCGAGTGCAGATCCGCGGATGAAGACGTGGTCAAGGTGAGGCACCCACAGGAATTTGCTGTGCCCAGTTCTGGTCCTCAGTTTGGGAGGGATGTTGAGATGCTTGAGCACATCCAGAGGGGGCAACGAGGCTGGTGACAGGCTGGGAACACAAACCCTGTGAGGAATGTTTGAAGGAACTGAGGTTTAGCCAGCAGAAGAGGAGGCTTTGAGGTGCCCTTATTGCCCTCTTGGAGGTGCCCTTATTGCTCTCTTGGAGGTGACCTTATTGCCCTCTTAGAGGTGACCTTGTTGCCCTCTTAGAGGTGCCCTTATTGCTCTCTTGGAGGTGCCCTTATTGCTCTCTACAGCTTCCTGAAGGGAGGTTGCAGACAGGTGGGGTCGGTCTCTGACAGAACCAGAGGACACAGTCTCAAGCTACATCAGGGAAGGTACAGTTTGGATATTAGGAAGAAATTTTTCACCGAAAGAATAATAAAGTACTGGAATGCTCTTCCCAGGGAGGTGGTAGAATCACCATCCCTGGATGTGTTCAAAAAAAGACTGGACATGGCACTTGGTGCTATAGTTGAGGTGTTAGGGCACAGGTTGGACTTGATGATCTTAGAGGTCTCTTCCAACCTCATTATTCTGTGATTCTGAGTTTGTATCTCTCATTCCTCCTCCAGCCCCCCCACTCTGGGATTTTCCATCAGCCAGTCCTTCCCAGTGCTGGGGGTGAGGAGGGAGCTCCCAGAGGGGCTGCAGGGCACCAGGGCTGCTTACAGCTGCCCAGGTATTCCTCTGCTGCCCAGTGCTGACGCAGCCCATGGAGGGGGATCAGCTCCTCCCAGAGGGGTCTCTGCTCCTCTGGGCTGTGCCCTGCCCGTGGTTTCACAGCAATAATGCAGAATATTGGGACAGGGACAGGAAGTTTCCTTCATGCTCTGGCTGCATCGCCAGTCAGGAGTTTCTCGTAATGAACAATCTTGAACTGTACCAATATCTGTAGAGAGTAACAGGGATAGAGAATAACAACCATATTGCAAGAAGTCTTAAAATGAGAGCTGGGAGCTTTTAAACAATGTAGTACTGTGTTTTAGAGTTTTGGTTTTTGTTTTAAATATGATGTTCAAGTGGTTCTGTCTCCATGACATTGAAATGAAAATTGTGTTAATGTGACTTTACCAAGACTCTGCCTGCCTGACTTCTGACACCATTGCATGGCTTTCAGCTTTTAGTTCATTAGTATCATTATTATTACTTTTATGCATAAAAGAGGTGCTTTGGATATCTTGAATATATTAATTTGCTTTTACAACACTCGCGCTTTACGGCAGTTTTACGACTGTCGCGCTTTACGGCACCTTTTACGACAATCGTGATTTATGGCACCTTTTACGACAGTCGCGCTTCACGACCACTTTTGTGACAGTCGCGCTTTACAGCACCTTTTACGACAGTCTCGCTTTACGGCCGCTTTTGCGACAATCGCTAGGCACAAGGAAGATTATAACTCAGCCTCAGATGAAATTCTGGGGTAGAAAATCATCCAGCTCCACCAGCCGCAGGGGCACCCTCACAGGAGCTTCAGCCAATAAAGTATGGCTGTGCTTGGCATGTTGCCTTCCCTGCAGCTCCCAGCCAGCCCTAGACTGTATTCTTGTGTCAAATGAACTTAAAAATTGACTACAGAGAATTCTGTATGGGGTGAGGTTTTTGGTATTACTTATGGGTTCCATATTTTTCCTTAGGTATCAGATAGGGAAAGAAAAAAAAATCACATTTTCTTTTTCTGGAAACCAAATTTCTTTGAAGGTCCTTTCCAGAGGAACATGGATGAATATCTTTGTTTATAACTACATTAATTGTCAAAGGAAAAGACTGCCTTGATAAATGTGCTATTCTTTATATTTTTTTCTGTGTGGCATACAGCTATTATCTGATTGGTGACTATTATTTATCAGTTGATAAACATGGTCAATGAATTGTATATTATAAACTCAAACATTAAGTTCTATATCATCAACATATTGCTGGGACTGTCTTCTTTTTGCACTTCAGAAAACCAGATCCAAAAGATGCTCTGTGGGAACTTTTATTAATTGAGTTTCTAGGACTTGCTGTTCTTTGAGAATACGGGACTGAACCAGACAGGATTTACAATGTTTTGTGGGTTTTTTTGGTAGTGACTTGATATAAATCAGGTCTTCATTTGCCTGCTTTAGGAGATTATTTGGGTCTCAAATCACTGACAGTGGGCAATGCTCCTGGGACCCTCTCCCAGGCCTGGTACCTGTCTCTCAAATATTTGGACATGGTGAACAAACCCAAGAGGTCTGAATGTGGTCTTTGTTGAGTTGATATTGCCTCATCCTGGTGGTATAAATGGGGAGTAATGTTATTTTTGTGAAAATTGCAGCATACTTGCATGATTTCAGTCACAAATTACTGAGACTGAATGCTGTTCAGGCATAATTTTTTAACTGCAAATATATGTATTGGTTGCAAGATTGAATCCATAACAATTAATTAGCTGAGTTAAAATTTAGTACAATGTTTATGTGCCTATATTTTTTCAGAAAAATGCATATTCCGTTTACAAGCCCCTTTGGTAAAGTCAATATTGACTTTGCTTCTGAATTTCTGTTGCCTTTTCCATATAGGTTGTAGTGCTAAACTGTCTAATGAGAGTTGTCAGGCATTTTGGATCTAATTGCCTTATCTTAAGCTTCTTTTCACTCTTAATTCTGCCTTTATTGTTTCTTTGATGCTGGAGACATATTCCTATTCTTTTGGGCAGAATAGAGTGTTGCATTCTTAACCTTTTATTTCTGTTTAATAGCTAATGATTTAATAGCCAATTAATGAGACAATTCTTTGATCACTGCTCTAACATCATTATTTTCAGTTAAGACAGTGAATTGAAGCTAGATTAAATAAAAACAGGCTTCCACCCAGGCTCTTATGCATTTATACAAAATGTGTTTCTCTGGGCAGGGACCTGGTGCTGCTCAGAGATGGGTAAAGAGATCAGAGATGAACAAGGGATTTATTTGTGCGCCAGAGCTGGGAATCTTCCCTGTTCTCAGCCATTTAGCAGTTTAACAGCTTCCCAAGGAGGGAATATTTCAGCTCCTTTTTCCAAAGCCTACCTAACTAGTGGTAAATATAATAAAACACACCCAGGGATTTTTGACCTTGCATTTTCAGCATATGATCCTCAAAGGAATCTGGCAGCTGAACTTGCTTTGGTTCGTCCCAATTTCTGCTTCCTAGATTTGGACATAAGTGCTAATACTGACCAAGCCTCCCACTGGAACTGGCTGCCCTCTAAAATATTTGGATGGAAACATTCCTGTAAGTCAATGAAAGTCTGATGCTTATTCCATGATTTAAAAGGAACGTTTAATGCTGTTGGCATTTGAGGGAAAAGATTGGCTTTATGATTAAGGCACTGAAATGCTCCTCAGCATTAATTTCCATATCTCTTGCTGATTTCCTGTGTGACTGTGGGTAAATCACTCATTCCCCTTGGAATCTTGCTTCCTTATCTGCTAACAAGGAGAGAAATTCATCCTTCTCCCCTCTTCCACCTGCATTATATGGTTTCTAGAGTTTCTATTGACTCTGAATGGCCAAAATCCTCATCTTCACCTCATTCACCTCAGTGTCTCCTGCCAGGGACTCCTCTCTTCCAGGACCTCTGTCCCTGCTTTTCCTGCAAACCCTAAATAAATAATCAGGCTGCGAAACTGAAAAGAAAGAAATGGTGGGAGCGTGGCAGAGGTTGATTACAGAAGGTTTATTGCAGGAGGAAATGGACCCTGAGGGGCTGTGGCATGGCCAGCCTTAGTTAGAGGCTGCAGGCAAGGTTCATGCCCTCCTCTGTAAAAGTGCCTTTAAAAGCCTGAGCTGCAGTAATTCCACATGAAGGGAAATTCTGGAGACTCTGGGGTCTCATGGCAGTTGTAAACATCACCATCAGCATCAAGTGAAGAAATTCTAATGAGGACAGCTTCTTAGTCCAAATGTTTATCTCAGTAGTGTTCAATTGAAAGAGAGGCAGCTGCCCAATTAATTCATCCTTCCATTAGTCATAACTCTGTGTCCTTTGCAAGTTACACAGAAAATGACTGTTCCAATTAATCTCTGCAGTCACTCAATGCCTTGCACCATGGAGTAATTTAGCCTGATTTTTTTTTTTTATTTTTTGGTAGGAGAAAAGGCCCTCAGTAGAACAGCAGGGAGTGAGGGGCCTCCCCCTGCCCATTTGTGCCCACACATGAATCAGTAGGAACAGGCTCCCTGTGCCCAGCACAGGCACACTGAGAACAATGGTGTTCAATAACTCCCTGTGAACTCCATCTGTGCCAGAATGTGCCTTCCTTGTTATCTTGCTACAGGAAAGCTCTTCAATGAATTATTTTTCACCTTTTCATAATTTCCTGTCTAATTATAATGAAAGTAAAATTCAAACCGTTCCTGCCCTCTACTTTTGGAACACAAACCTTATCTTGAACTCTCCATAATTAATGGTAAAACAATAGAAGACCTAATTTTCCTGGCAGCAGCCAGCCAGGCTTTATCTAATGTGCAGAAAAAAACCAGTGTAACAAAGGCAGGAGAGGTAATAGCTGAAATAGATTAAATCTGGGGAGAGTTCTTCCCTCTTCCAGACAAAGCAGATGAGTGACTGAGGGCCTCATCCAACAGTCCTGGGCACAGGGGTCTCCAACCCCAGCACAAAAACTGCAGCAAGATCCATGGGCAAAAAACAAACAGGGAAATGGAGGCATACTGAGCTTCTCCAATTTAGATGACACTGAATTTTTGAGAACAATCCCTTGCTTCAGACTCACAGCACATTCTTGGGACAATTTACAGAAAGAAGAGCCTGCCTGGAGTTGTTAAATACAGCTATTTATGCAGCAGCTCTGAAAACAAAGCCGGAGCTTGTAATTTGCAAGTTCTGCAGCTGCTTTGCCATTAAAGTATGTGATCAAGAATATGATGGACTTGTACATAAAGCAGAGCTAATCTTGTTCCCCCATCTATCACATTTTTGAGTACCTATCACTGTATGGCCTAGCAGCTTTATTTTGTGGTCACTCGTGCAGAAATTACCTTCCTCCAGGAAGCCAAACTCTTCCTGGAAGCAGTGAAAACCCTCTCTGCTTGTTTATATGATGGATTTACTTTGGTGCCACTTGGCTTGTTGCACTATGAATTTTGAACTGGATCTTATTTTCTAAGTGATATTTTTCTTCAGTGGAGCATTCAGGATTGGCAGAAGGGAATGGACCCTGCAGGTGTGACTGCCCCAGAGCAGGGGCCAGGCTGGGGCTGGGTGCTGAAAAAGTGGGAGTGTTTAATTTGGGGAGTCCTTCTCCCTGTCCCTCCTGTCCTTTTCATCCCACCTGGTTGGTGCCAGTGCCAGCAGCTCCATGCCCTCAGCTGTGAGCAGCCACAGGTCAGTGCCAGCTCCGTGCCCAGGAGCTGGCAGGGATGGGCTCTGCAGTGCATGGCACAGCTCCTGCAATAATGACAGGGAACATTCCTCAGCTGAGCAGGAGGATGGCTGGGAGCTGAGCAGTGCTTTTGGGGCTGAGGAGCTCTGGTTCAGCTGCTGTCTCTGCCTCAGCAGTGCCAGGGTGATGACAGGGACACTCCTGTCCCAGGAGGATTTATTGGCCAGAAGGAGTTGTCTTGTTAAACATCTTGCCTTTTGTATCTGTAGGCAGATATGCCTCAGTTAGGGCAATAATGAATTATCATCGAGCTGTTCGCAATTCATCAAACTTATAAATTAGAGCTTCTTGCAATTTCTGGTTATTTTGGACAAAAAGTCCTTTCTCTTTGTCCCCATACAAAGTTCATCTTTATGAGTCATTAGGGGTGGGCAGGGGAGCACATCAGATCTCTCTACAATATGTCTGCTGTTGAATTAAGGATTTTGCTCTTTGTTGGAATATCAGAGGTTCTGACATCCAGGTCACCAGATTCTGCTAATTAGTTTTCTAGCTTGACAAAGTATGATCAGATCAGAGGACCACAGCCACTTACTGCATATTAAAGATTTAGCTTAAAACACTCTTGCTGTAACAGGTGGAAATCTGTATTGTTTGAGGATTGTGCCAAGCTAAAACTTTGTGTTTGGAGTTGTATTTGCACACAAACCAGCTCCATGTAGAGCAGTAAGGATGCCAGCGAGGCAGTCGCACAAAATCACATATTGAGGCATTAATATTCTGTATACAGCACACGTTGTACACAGTTTATAGCAAAATATATGTGTGTGCCTTCCTGAAGCTATATTTGAACACACACAGCCTTCAAAGCCAGCTTGAGAAAACAGTGTTTTGTCTGGGAGAAGGATTTGCTCAGAGCAGACCACACCGACATGTGCAATTACACAGATTTCGGCAGAGATGCTTATGGTGTCTTCCAAGGCACCAGCTGCTACTTCAGAGGAAGAAAACAATTCTATGGCTTAGCATTTGGCTGCTCTGAGAGCAGAAATGCAAAGGGCACGGATCCCAGTCCTGGGAAACAATCATTACCCAAACCATGGCATTGCTCAGGATGAACTCTGAGTATTTTATAGTAAGAAATGCACGAGTAAATAAACAACTCAGTCCATGCTCAACAAAGGCAGCAATGAGTAGCTGTTGTTGGGAGAACACGACAAACTTTTACAGGCTTTTACTTCAGATCCTGCAGGACATAAGCTGTACTTTGTAGACTTTATCCTAGCTGCCCATTTCAATATTCTAATTGCAGCTCTGTGAACCTCATGATTCCGAGGCTTTTGCACCTCTTGAACTACCATTCTGGCTGAGCAAATTAATTCAGATTCCTATTGTCATCAAAACCCTGGGGCCAAGCTGCACTCTCAGCTAAAGTCCTGCCAGTGTGTGACAGGCAGGGGAGTGACAGGGGCATTGCAGAGGGCACAATTTGCTGGTGTCACGGTTAAAGCAGCCATTAGCTGTCAGCCCTGCATGGAGCAAAGCCTTTCTGTGCTGGGCAGCACCCGGGGGCAGAGCATCCCCTCCTGAGCCAGAGCAGGGCCTGGGGCAGCACCCACCTGTGTGACAATGCATCCACCCCAGCTGCCCTCATGTCCAGAGAGCTTGGGGCTGAGGTGTCACAGCACAAACAGACTGGACTCACTTTCTTCATACAGAAAAGCCAATTCTTTATCCACAAAGCTCACATTTATAGGAAATATCAGAAGGCACCGTGTTAAATCCAATTGGCTAACAATACACTGAAACTCAGTTTACCCACTGGTAAAGGGCCCGTGTGTATATCCATCAAAACTCTCTATTTTTGGTTAGTTTACATATTTTTTTCACGGATTCTCCTGGGACAGATCATTTGTTATTACAGGTGCAACCTATTTTTCTCTACAAGAATAGATTGTTATGCAAACTGGATGTCATTCCTCTGATTTTTTCACATGGGAACTTAGAAGCTTCCTGCTAGCTTAGCTAGAGCAGCAGGCCCTGAACCCTGTTTTATAAAGCCTTTCTTTTATTCTGTCTCTACCTGTCTGCAGCACTGAGGCAGCTCAGCAGCGATTTGCACTGGCAGAGCCAAAGCCCTGCATTCCCCAGCTCTGTGGGTCACAGCTGGGGTTTGAAGGCAGCTTGGGTATTTATTTGTGGTTTGGCTCACCCACACCTGTGCTTTAGCAATGTGTTCTGAGATGCTCTCCCTTGAGATTGGAATTGGAGATGGAGATGAGGAGGCTGGCATGGCACCATCAGTTTGAAGTACAGTTAATTTATTTGACAGAAGAAGCAGCTACTGTTGACAGTAACCAGCTCCCTTCCTCCTCTGTGGGCAAAGGCAGCTTTCTCTTGCTAGGTTTTAGTTATTTATGGGTTTGCATTCTCATTATATGGAACTGGAATTCAGAGTGAAAACTAGTTTGGTGTTCACAGGATCAGGAACAGGAGGAGAATTAACACCTGGGTTGGATTGGGATTCTGAGGGGAATGGGGAAAACTCAGCCTTAAAGAATCGTACTTAATGCTGAGTTATTGAGTCAGACAGCTCATTAAATGAGGATGAAAGAACAAAGTGAAGTTATAAATGGATTTCTTTTTCCATTTGCCTGAAGTATGGCAGAGTTGCACCGGGCTGTGGGTTTTCTCTTATTCCAATTAACTGCACACTCTGGGAAGAGGGTTCCTCAGCTTCAGTTTGAGCAGTGGCTTCAATGGTTAACTAAATGTCAGGATTTAGCATTTTGTTTTGTTTTGTCTATTATTAAGGTCTGATTTATACTCATGGCACTGTACCAAGACATTTACTCCCACATCTAAGACTGCTTGAATTGCTAGAGTTGTTTTTGTGAGTCGAGCCAGGCTATTGGAGAGTGGTCCAGGTAAATATTTTAAAATATCAGAAGTGTTAAGTGGCAATTAAACTTTAAAGTTTGCATCTGTTCAAGAAGAAGTTGAGGGGCAGATTTGGAACTCTGTGATGCTTGGCTGGGGAATTAAGCAGCTTTCCATCAAATTCACTGTGAACACGAATCACTTTTTGTTAATATTAAGTTGTTGAGTTTTACTCCTTTGATGAATTTCTCCTGGGGAAAAGCACTGGGAGTGCTCCACGGTTCTAGAGCAAATGGGCATTGTGTTCAGAGAGAGCAGTCAGCTCCCAGCCCTGGCTCTGGCAGGGCCATCCCTGCAGCCTCAGTCACCTTGGTGTTCCAGACAGTGATCAGCACTTGGGTTTTACATCTGCTGCAGCTCCGTTCACTATGGAATGGCAAAAATTTGGTTTCATTTAGAAATATGGAAGTTTAGAGTCAAATCCAAACATATGGTACCAAACCAGAGTCTGGCAGCAAAGGAAGAGGCAAAAAGAGCATCCAAGGCCATAGGAATGGATATGGAAAATGCTGGGCTGAGGGTGAAATCTCCCCCAGTGTCAGCCTGGCCCAAAATCCCTAGTGAGCCAGAGGGGACAATGAGCAGAGAGCCCTGAACTGGTGGAGGTGTCAGCAAGAGGCTGGGAGAGGAACATTTCCCTTTTTGGCACAGGTCTGGGTGTTTATTTGATGGATTATTCACAGAGTGCCTGCAGTGCCCACAGTGCCCACCCTGCAGCTCTGCCCTGCAGCTCTCCCTGCAGCTGCACAGGAGCCCCACAGGGCTGGCTGTAACACAGACATGAGCTGCAACAGGACAGCAGCTGCAACACAGACCCCAGGGAGCTCATCCTATGCTGAGCTCCTTGTGCAAACCCCAGCACAGCTCAGCAGGGCCCAGGGCTGGATGGGATTGCAGGACTGCCAGCAAGGGCACTCCTTAGTGTGAGAGGCATTGTCACACAAGAGGAGTTCCTAGTAGGAAGTGCTAGCTCCTATTTATATTGTTTATTTATTTGCTCCTTTCCAATTGCTGCTTCTGAGATTGCTGTTAGGGTTTAATTTGCAATCCCCCTCCAGTGGCTCTCAGGTTTCCTTCTGGAAACATAAGAGGAAATCCTTTAGACACACAGTTCTTCCTTAGATCTCTTAAAATCAGCATTATGCACTGCAGAGCCAAATTAATGTATGCCCTTCCTTATTGTTTCCCTTCTTAATTCATTTCTTTCCATAAAGGCTCAGCAAGCAGCAATTTTCCAAGTGAGTTTTTAATCGCCTGAGCTCAGCATGATTACTCTCTCACAATCTAGCTGCCATTTGATGCAATCAGTATTTCAGAATACAATAATCTTTTTTCGCCCCCCAAAACTGAATATTACATGGCCAGCTGATAACACTTGGCTTCAAAGAAACACGAAATACTTGCAGTGCTGTGTGAGAGAACAGAACCTGTGATTGCAGGGTCTTCCCCAGCCAAGTGCACGGAGGTGATGTGAAACACTTTTGTGAGATGGGGCACAAAGAAATTCATTATTCCAATGCAAAGAGCTCAGGCTGGGGAGGTGGGGAGGGAGGGAAGGGGAAGATGGGAACGTGGCATGCTGAAGTGTTCCTTACTGCTGGAATGTTTGCTTTGAAAGGGTCTTTCAAGAGTACATGTTGCCAGGGGAGATTTTCTCTCCACATCTTTTATTGCCACCCCACAAATAAAAGATTTCAAAATAGCCATACTGGAAATCTGCAGACTTAAACAGTTGCTGCCACACAGAAGCTGGAGACTTCCAGATTTCCCCAGCCTGCAGTGAGTTTAGCATGAGAAATTATGAGAGTGAAATGAGAAAATCCTTCCTTGGAGTAAACGCTCCATTGCTGTGTTCTTAAGCACATTTTGTGTACTATAAATGTCAAGCAAATGTTTTCAAAATTGCTTAGTGAAGATCTGAGGACAAAAAGCAGAGGCAAAGTGACACTGAAGGAAAGCAAGGACAGAAGGGGAAGAGCAGCTGCAGATCCTGTACCCTTAGGGCAGGGCTGTGTCTCCTCCTTCCAGCCCATCCTGCAGCTCCCCAGGGTCCCCCTGCTCCTGCAGAGCACCAGGGATGGCTTTGGTGTCCTCATGCAAGGTGACACAGGGAGAAACCCCCGGGCTGCAGCTGGACCCTGAGGGCATTTCCTTGGGGAGGATCCATCAGCAGTGCTGCCATGGAGAGCTCAGACCCTGAGAGGCTTCTGCTTGGTGCTGTCCCTGGACAAAGGGAGAGCCCACAGGTGTGGGTGCTGCCCAGCCCTGCTGTGGGTAACACAGCACTGGAATTGTTGTGTGGGTGCTGCCCAGCCCTGCTGTGGGCACCTCAGCACTGGGATTGTTGCAGTCCCAGCTCCTTTGCTGTTTGCAGGGCTGTTGGTGGGTTTGAAATCTCCCTGCCAGCCATTTGCTGAGACCTTCTGTTCCTCACAAACGTGACAGTGGGGCTTGTTTCATTGCCTTATGCTATTATTGATGTTTTCATCTTGTGTAACCAGTTCTGCTGAGGAAAAATCTATTATTGCCAACTTTGATCCCCTGAATCCTTGTAAGAAGATGCCTCCAAGCTTTGGCCCATTTGAGGAAAGCACAGATGGGTTTGTACAGCAGTGTGGCTCCTCAGAGCAGGCTGCTGGCCTTGTGTGAGTCAGGGATCCTGTTCAGTGACACTGAAGAGATCCTGAAGAGGGCTGCTGCTGCTGCCTGTCTTTCAAATAATTCTTTCTGTCTGTCACTGGGGGTTCAGGAAGAGCTGCAGCAAGCTCAGGGAAAAGGCTGTGGTACCTGAAAATGAAGGTGACTCTAAATAAAGAAGGCTGGGGTGAGACTGACAGGAAAGAGGAGAAATAAGGAAAAGAAACAGAAGGTATCCTGAAAAGCAGGGATTTTACTGGAGCACCTCATCCCTTCCCAGAATGCTGGTGCAGCCTTTCCCAAGCCCTGGGCTGTAGCTGCAGGCACTGTGCTGTGCTGCTCTCCAAGGAGCAGGAGATGCCCATGGGCACAATCTGTCTCAACTGGGGTGGCTTTTTACCTCACAGGAAATGGATCCTTTGCACCAAATCCCTTCCAAGGCTCTTGGAAGCTCCTTTCAGGTGCTGCCAGGTGTGTGAGGTGCCCCTCCAATGCCAGGGTGTTTTCCAACCAGCAGCACAGGAGCACAGAGGTGAGTTTGGGTTATTCTGGTCTGCATAAAATATTTTCTGCGTGATCCCCTTGAGGTGCAGTGTGTAGCCAGAGCTGAAGGGCAGCATGGAGGGGCATTGGAAGGCAGAGCCCATCTGCATGAGGATGAAATGCTGAATCAAGAAGTGCAGGTGCCCTGCACTGAGCACTGCTCTCTGAGGACTGGGGACCTGCAGCAGTGTTGGGCAGCAGTGGAGGCAGCAAAGTGGTGAAAAACAAACTTCTCATTGCCACAAAGAAGGGTCCTGGCTCAAGGGAAATCAACAGGGCTGCATCTCTGACCTGCATCAAACACGGGACTTTAACAGAGTTATTTCTGAGAGCTGATGGCTTTGGTCACCACAAACTGACCTCAGAGCCCCCTGCTGCAGGGGTGTCCTGCCATAAGGATGAGATTTCTGACAGCAGAGAGAATTTCCTTAAAACTCAGGAGCCCTCCTTGAAATCCTGGCAAGAATATGAAATTATCTCAGAATAAGCCAAATGGACAGAAAAAATGTATGGGTTTTGGCAGCAAGTGTGCTTAAAATCCCAACCAGAACTTCACCAAACCCTCCTTTGCACAGAAGTGGGAGATCAAGGCAAGGAACTATTTGAAGATTTTGGGATGAAATAGGAAGTGAAGCTGCAGAGGAGGAGATGACAGCTGTCCTACCACAGCCTCCAAAGTGCACCTGCAGCACAAACACTGGGAAAAAATCCATGTGATGTCAGCTGAGAAGCCACTATTAAGAAAAACTTAAAAGAAGACAGGGATCATGAGCCTCTTACAGAGAATAAAGGCAAAATCTATTCAGCCTTCAGTGCTGATTGCACAGAGAAGAAAAGCAGAGTGCAGCACCTGCAGCAGGGATGGCTGGGGTGCAAATGCTGCACAGGACTTGTGCTCTGGGCAGAAATGGGGCAGTCACAGCACTGGTTTGCAGTTTGGTTAGTGTGGATGGGGAGGAAGGGTCTCCAGGGAACAGCAGCACAAAGGAAAATTGTGCATTAGTTAAGAAATTAAATCTGTTCTTTGCATTAACTTGTTCTTTTGTAGCTCTAGCAAGTAGGAGATGAAAGTAAGAGAGGGACCTGGGGTTTCATGGCAAAGGAATTTCTGTGTCTGTGCATGGGATGTTCACATCTGGGTTGCACCCCGTGGCTGCTCTCTGATCAAGTCCCTCTGAGCAAAGCCCCTTGGGCCTGGCAATGTGACTAAAATTCAAATAAATCTCTGCTACCTGAACCAGTCTGGGTGGCAACCACAGCAAGGAATGGACCTGAGCCTGCAGCACATGGAAAATTGCAATTTATTTTTACCCAAATCCAGCCTGGGCAATGTCCAGCTCATCCAGGTGCACTCCCTGGTGCTCTCTGCCTGCTTGGGTACCTGATATTTTTGTTTTAATTCTGCTTCCCCTGCATTTTCTTTCAGGCATTTTTAACACTGGTTTTTCCCATTTGTTTTTCTAGGGATTTTTAACAAAGCACCATTTTGAATGACAGCATTTCCTTTCCAGACACAGTCTGGAAGCATTTTCTGTTTGTGTGGTACCTGTAAATTTTCTGGTTACAAAAGAGAAGTCATAATTTCTAGTAAAAGAGTCAGATTTATAGGGTTTTTTTTTTTTTGATTCTGGGGATGTATTTTTATGTCTCACATAGCTTTTACATAAACTTCTCTTGTGATGAAATGAAGAGAAAGTAGAAACCTTTTCCCACTCTTTCCCTGTTTTTCTCTTCTTTCACTGCAGCATGTTTTTCTGTATCTACACAGCCCTAATGGAAGATGTTGAAAAACAAAAGGAAAGAGGAAAAATCCTAAAGTACAAGAGCAAACTTATGGCAGCACTCTGCAGTTTGTCACTCACCTTTCATGCATGAGCTGGAACAGTTGTTTGTGCCCAGATTCCAGGGGGAAACTGAAGAACTTTACAGATCTGTCTTGGCATTTAGACAGGGTTCATACCAGTCCATGGCAGAAAGAATGACAGATAGGGAGGCCAGCTCGTTTGTAAATGGATTTTAACAGGGTGTTGTTGGATGAGAGAGAAGCCCTGTCCGCGTGTGTCATGCAGGCTTTGGATCAAAAATGCTCCAGTGAAGAGCACAGTGCAGGACTCAGGTAGCTCTGCACTGGTTTTTCTGATCATTCAATCTCTGCCTGTAAGTGGAAGTCAATAGTGAAGTATTGATTTTAATAAGTCATGGTTTCTGAAGAGCTCTGTGAAAAAAAGGCAAATTTTGTGGCACCCAGAATGTGGCATTTTGACATTTGTTCTCACTGTGATTAGGTTTTTTTAAAAGTTCTCCTCAAAAGAGGAAAATTCTGTGGTTTGTTTTGTTTTCTGCCATGAAGTCTGCAGAATCTTTTTGCTGTGATTTTGGGAGTTTTGGACCTGCCACCCCTGTGCTGCCAGGGCCACACGTGTCCCTTGGAGCCACCCACAATGTGTCCTCAGGGGTTTGACAGCCTGTGTTCCCTTCTTGGGAAAAAGAGGGATTCTGCCAGTTAATTCTGTTGTAAAATCCCCTGGGATGGCTCACAGAGATCCCTCAGAGGGACATAAACACCCTCAGTGGCTCGTGGCAGGTGTGTGGGGCTGGATGGATGGGTTGGGACAGCAATGGGCAGGGAGAGGTGTCAGCTTGGCCAGGCCATGTCCCCAATGCAGGGAAAGGTGTCACCCTTGGCCAGGCCATTTCCCAGCACTGTGCAGGGAAAGGTGTCACCCCTGGCCAGGCCATTTCCCAAATGCAGGGAAAGGTGTCACCCCTGCAAGGCCATGTCCCCACACTGTGCAGGGAAAGGTGTCACCCTTGGGCAGGCCATGTCCCCACACTGTGCAGGGAAAGGTGTCACCCCTGCAAGGCCATGTCCCCAGCACTGTGCAGGACTCCTCAAGGGCAGCACAGCAGCTCCAGCCTGTCCCTGCAGGAGGAAGTGGAGGTGTGGGAGGTGTTGGAGATGTCAGAGCCCCTTCATTCCTGCTGGTCTTTGGGAGGGGACCAGCATCAGTGCCCAGCAGTGCCAGAACATTCAGTGCGTTATTCACTGTAGCACTGCAGCAGCCAAACATCCCTATTGCACCAGGCATTTGTAATTACCTCTGTATAATTGCGTTTGTAATTATAAATATACGTAATTATAAATAATTGTTTGTAATTATTAAGATATTCTGCTCTGCAGAGGCTGGGATGTGCTGCTTTCACCCTCGCTGGAGTTTGGGTTTCCTGGCACAGTGAAAGTGGAGGAGCAGAGAGGGCAGAGCTGGGGTCACCCTGAGCTCTCTCCCCCAACAGTTCCTGCAGGATTTGTTGTGTTCCATTCCCTGCTCCTTCCTGCACAGAGGGACAATTCACTGCTCTCCTGCTCCAGGTGCAGAACACAAAGGCAGCTGCTGGTGTGAGCAGCAGATTTTCCATCTTTTTGGTACACAGGGACTTTTCCTCTCCAGTCTCTGATCCAGGGGAGCTCCCTGTGTTTCCCTGAGGAATATTCCCTGTGAGTGCTGTCCCTGGAGCACAGCTCAGGCCTGGCACAGTCCAGAGGGAAATTCCAGAGCCCTCTCCTGGCCAGGGAACCTCTCCTAATGCTGACCCTCTGTGCCACCCTGGATTAGATGAACAAGGCAGTCCAGTATAGTCCAGTCTCAGAAGACCACAGGAGAAAAGTCATTTTTAGGTAAAGACTCTCGACATTCTCTCCAAATAATTCTATTGAAGCACTTGGCTGAATGAATGCACTTTAAAGGCTGCTTTTCTTGGCTGTGTTATCTGTCCTAATGTCCCTTTTTCACTAATTAATGAATTATTTGTGGCTCAGAGACTAAAAACTAACTGGGAAGACTTACGAATGTCGATGCAGCACTGTCTAAGCATAGGACCAGAGTTATCTTCACAAAACAAAAGTGTGCTGTTGTGTATCTAAGAGCTTTCTGGGGATTTTTTCTGGTTTTCTGTTGATCCTTTGGGATAATGATGGTGTATCCTTGTGTTACTGGGAGAAGATTAAAGGCTAGATTAGTGTGGCAAATATTCATGACTTAAGACATTCCTCTTAATGCTGTTAAGCTCCCAAGCTTTACAGCCTGTCTGTCTGCTGCTGGGGGCTGTGCCATGGCAGCCCTGGGGAAGGGATGCTCTGTGCCATGGCAGCACCTGGGGCTCCTTCTCCTTGAGGGATGCCTTGAGAGGCTCCCTGGAGCAGAGGCTGGGCAGAGTCAAATGAATAAAGCAGGGATTTATTAAAAGGCCTTCAAAGGATGCACCTTGGGCAGTGCAAGCGCCCAGCCAGGGCTACACC
>JAWWEY010000045.1:12507517-12518040 GCA_035582745.1 Loriotus luctuosus
GGATTGTTCTGTGGGGCTGAGGAGAGGAAAAGGATTGTTCTGTGGGCCTGAGGAGAGGAAAAGGATTGTTCTGTGGGGCTGAGGAGAGGAAAAGGATTGTTCTGTGGGACTGAGCTGTGAGCAGAACTGCTGACACTTTTTATGGAGTTCAGAGTCACACACTAACACAGTGCAGAATCTGGAAGAGGTGAAAGCTCAAACTTCAGGCCTGATGAGGGTTCCTGCAGGAGCAGCTCAGGGGTTGATGGGCACCTGCTCTGCTCCCTGAGCTCCTCTGCAGCTGGGGAAGGCTGAGCTGTCCTGCACGAGGGCTCTGCTCCCTCGGTGCCCCGAGCTTTGTGCACTCTGTGTTGTCACTCCCATGGAATATCTGCGTTCCCCAGGAATGCTGAGAAGCCAGCAGGCACAGAAGGGTGGTTGGCTTCAGCAGTTAGAGCTCATCTGCTGGGTTTTCTCAAACACAGTCTTTAGAAACCTCTGTTTCCCCTTGTTAAAATATTTTTGAAAACTTGAAAGATACACAATACATGAAATTGAATGAATATGCATGTAATTGTTTCTTTTTCTTTAATTTCATGGAGCCTTAGATCTTAAATTTCAGTCACAGGGATTAGAGCCATGAATCATGAACATTTAGTTTACTTAGTGCTCAGAAAATTACTTTTAAAGCCCATTATTCTGCAAAGAACGTTACATCTGATGCTGCCTGGGTATTTTCCCCTCTTACTTTTCTCGCCCATCTGCAAATTATTCTGTCAGTTTATAACCCCATTTGTGTGAGCAATTCAGTTGGGGGGAAAACCCACCTTAGCTTATAGCTCAAACATATGTGTTATTTTCACCTAATTAACAGCTTTTACAGAGCAGGTTCCGTGTTTGCAATTAGATGGGTGCAAGAAGGAGCTGGTACCATCTGCTGGGGTTTCACCACAGAAACAGCTCTTGAGCCTTTCTGGGATAGCAGCTGATGAACATGAAAAATGTGGATGTTTACATAAACTAACGAGTGCTGGTAATGCCTTATCTGCACGAGTGGAAGGATCAAATATTTAAGCAAATCCACCTCAGACGAGAGCGTGTGCTTGGGATTGGTGCTGGTGAGAGATCCTTTAGCTCAGTGCTGGGAATGGAGATGTCTGCTGGAGATGAGCAGCCTGGCTGGAAGGATGCTGACAAGGCCAGCAGCAGCCAGGCTGGCTTGCATGTGAGACTGCTCTAAAAAACCAGAAACTCCTGGAGCAAGAATGGGACTGACAGGATTTTGATCACAAGTGGATGGGGAAGAAAGGAGATCCTGCTCTAAGCTCTGCTCCATGTGTTCTCATTACCAACAAAAGGAGTGATTGAATGGGAAGAAAGAAGTATTCCTGAAGCTTTCCCTAAACACAAACTGTGCTGAGACTGAAATCAGCTTGAACTTGCTTCAAGTGCACCTGCTCTGCTGCATCCTGGCAGTGGAACTGCTGCTCCATCAAGGGATGATTGCAGTTGGTCCAAACAACTTGAAGTGTGACACAGCAGAGAGTTTGAGCCTCCAGAACCACACTGCCTTTGTTCCAAGCTTGTGTCACAGTTGGCTGTCGCTGTGTTACAATAGACAGTGAAGTCCTCACAGCCCAGAAAACTCCTGGTCTGGGGCCAGTAAAGCAGGAGAAAGTCTCTCACTTGCTTCAACAAGAGCTGGCTCAAATTTCAGAGGCAGCCTGTGTCCCTGCTACCCTGTTCTCTTTCACACATCTCAGCAGAGCCCCTCTGGTTCCCCATCCCCTGCAGCAGTGCTGTGCTCAGAGCAGCACCAACACAGCCATCTCTAGCTTTTGGCTCTCGGTATTGAGCAGCACCAGCTCAGCCATCTCTAGCATTTAGCTCTTGGTATTGGTATTCTTTTCCTGCAGGGGAGGTGACATTCCTGGGGGACCAACCACTGCCTGTCCCAGGTACCATGAGCAAAGGCATTCTCTTCTCTTCCAAAGGCACCAGCACCTTAACATGGCCATGGAGCTCACCTGATACGTGTGTTCTCTTTTTTTGGGTCTGCACATGGTGATGAGAGAGCAGAAACAGAAACTTTTCATTCCAACAGAATTCCTCAACTTTATTTTTGTTCATT
Source organism: Loriotus luctuosus (assembly GCA_035582745.1). NCBI lineage: Eukaryota > Metazoa > Chordata > Aves > Passeriformes > Thraupidae > Loriotus > Loriotus luctuosus. The sequence continues at coordinate 12,509,628 of JAWWEY010000045.1, forward strand.
AAAATCTCAGCTGATGGGTAGAGGACCTCATTTCATGAAGCAGAGAACATTTTGGCAGCCCCCATGTACTGCTTTAGCTGCTCCCCATTTGCTCTCAGTATTCCCTCTCCATAATCAATCAGGAGGGAAGCTGGAGCAGCTGCCCCTGCTGTGTGCTTTGGGTACCCAGGGGTTGCTGCTGTGTGCTGTGGGTGCCCAGGGGGTGCTGCTGTGTGCTGTGGGTGCCCAGGGGTTGGTGCTGCGTGCTGTGGGTGCCCAGGGGTTGCTGCTGAGCTGGAATTCAGCAGCAGGCTGCAGTGTGAATGCTCACCCACCTTCCCCTCCAGAGCTGTGCCCTGCCAAACTTCTCCTCTCCAGCAGGAACGCCCTGCACCGTGCTGGGGAGAGAAGGGGAGCAGCTGCTCTGCACCTGGGACTGCGATCCTGGCACATCTCAAGTGTTGTTTAATAATTTTGCACAGATCAACAGTTTTTGAATAGTGCACACTCCGTTCCGTTCAGCAGGTTTTCAGACTCTCATCGTGCATTCATGGATCAGTGCACCTTCTCTAAGGCTCAGCAATTGTCTGCATTGTTAAACCCAAATGTTAATGTCTGCCGTGCTGTCCTTCCCTCTAGTTCAGTGCATTTCAATGGGGGTTAAATGCTAAAACCACTCTTAAAACTTCAAACGCCCATTCACATGATCACAGGCTATACCTGGGCTCATCTCCCTCCTCCCTCCATTTCCTGCTTCTCTTCCTCAGCGGTGTTAAACACTGATCCTCAGAGAAAATGAGCAGAGGCTCCTTCCCTGCAGCACGAGGTGCCAGCAGCTCTGTGGTGCCACTGCTGCTCCCTCGGTGTCCACACCAGCTCTGTGGAACTGCTGCTCCCCCTCCACAAACCCATTGCTCGAGGTTTTCTGGTCTCTTGAACACACAGTACCCCAGTAAATTATCTGCTTTGCCAGATCTGTGCTTTCCTGGATGAAGGATTTTCCTCTCATCCTTGCTGCTGTCTCCTGGCTGTCACAGTCAGGCTGGTGTAAATCACAGGCTGCACTTTTGCCCTGCCAGAAGGGCTCTCAGGACAGCCCTGCCTGGCAAACACAGGGATGGTGCTCCTGGCTGTGCTGTGATGTTCTTGCAGCTCACTGGGGATTATTTTGGGGACTTTAAACTGGGTCTGTGTCAGCCTCTGTGCTCCTCCAATTCCAAGCAGTTCCCAGGCCGTGCTTCTGTCTCTCATTAGAGACACTCCAAGTCCAGAGATGAGTTTTGGATCTCCTGCTTTACTCCTTTAGAACAAAAAAAACTGGGAAGAAGGACTATTACAAAATGATAATTTCAAACTGGCCTGGACTTCCCAATGGATTTGGTTGTGTAGTTTTGGAAATGGCTGCTAACCAGTGAAACTCTGGTACTGGATCATCCTCCACTTGATTCCTTTGGATTGACTTCAGCAGTTTTAAGATCAAGCCTCTGGGTAATTAAAAAAAGAGCAGATACATCTGCAAATAGCCACCCAAACACAGCCCTGTTCTGCTGGCAGATGATGTGGCCAGCCTGTCTTTACAGGACACCCCAGTGCTGAGGGGGCTGGACACACTTCCCTCCTCTATCCCAATTCCCCCAAACAGCAGGATTAGGGACACCTCTTGTTTCAGTGTGGAGTGTGGGGTCTAATTCTTGGTGGAGGTTGCAATTAGAGACTACTTAGGATGATGAGCATTGGAACTGCTTCAGGCTCACTTTGACACATCTCATTTTTTACCTTTTCTCCAGTGAAAGCTGGTGGTAGGGAAGGAAAAATCCTTCTAATCCTCTTGGTAAGTGTAGCTGTTGGAGTGCTGTGAGTCAGGCAGTTTGTGTCCTGTTCCTGTGGAACATTATTATTCAATGATAAGATGAAAAACAAACACATATCGAGCACATGGGATGGAGAATACTCGGCTTAAACTCTGGCTATCGTTTCTAAGTAGGAAAGAAAGCTCAGAATATATCTCAGGGGATTCCTAAAAACAACACTCCTGTCTGAAACTACAGCAGCTATTTCAGAGAACAGTACTTGGAGACCTGATTTGCCAATAAAAACAAATTAACGGGAAAAGAATGTTTCAAAAATGACACTTCCAAGACTCTTCTGCACATGTGGAAGATTAAAAGGGAATAAAACCTCTTGTTTTATTAGTTTAAATTCCAGCATCATGTCATTTGCCATCCTTCACTCTGTATATTCTTAATCTACCATTTGCCTCAAATTGCTTGCAGGCAATATCTGCAGACCCCAGTGCACAAGATGAGCTGGGGCAGGGGGAGGCAGAGCTATTGTGAGGATTATCTGCATGGAAAAATCCCTGCTTGTGGGAGAGAAAGAGATCTTTGTGAGGCCTGGCACCTTTTACAGGGCTTGGACCCAGGGTGGTTTGGGAGGGCACAGACAGAGGTGCCAAGGCAATGCCCGCTCAGCACACGGTACCCCTCACCTGGCTGGGTCCTGGTGGGCTCTGGGAGCCCCACATGCTCTGTGCCACCTGGGCAGGTGGGACAGGAGCCTCAGGGAGCAGCCCAAGGAGCCCCAGCAGGTGACAACAGCACAGGGTGGCACAGGGCATGGGCACTGCCACACACACCTGGTGCAGGACAGGGTGCTTGTCATCCAAACAGGACAGGGTGCTTGCCATCCAAACAGGACAGGGTGCTTGTCACCTTTGGGGAAAGCTGGAATTCAAATGGGACAGTGTGCTTGTCATTCAAACAGGACAGGGTGCTTGCCATCCAAACAGGACTGGGTGCTTGTCATCCAAACAGGACAGGGTGTTTGTCGCCTTTGGGGAAAGCTGGAATTCAAACAGGACAGGGTGTTGGTCATCTTTGGGCACAACTGTCATTCAACCGTGGCCAATTTGTTTTAATGTTAAAATGGTAACAAAATCTAATGAAAATTTTGATTTTATCACTCAACACATGAATGGGGGTGAGTCCTGAGCACTTGGATAATTGTCATGTCATGACATAACACACAGCTGCAGCCAAAACAAGAAGCCTGACATTTATTACACTGAGTGCTGTCAGGCACAATTCTGAATTTAAACAAAACCATAATTTCTTATCTAAAAAGGGTTTGGGAATATATCTTGTTTTGTCTCAAGACATGAGGCACATCTTTCTGCCTCTTGCTATTTAGGGGAGACAGGCAGGCAAGGAATGAGAAATGAATGAGAAAAATCAGGGTTACAACTCTGCAGTCTGCACACCCATCAGGTATTTTTAAAGACAAGTAGATCTTGACCCCAAGCAAAAACCTCCTTTTGTAAATCCAGCGTTTCTGAAGCACTGGGGAAGGCTCTTTTGGCAGCAAGCACCTCTTCTCAAGGGTGAATCTGAACTTCAAATTTAAATTATCTGGGGACCTGCCTGGATAACCAAATGGCTGTGTTTTTCAGCTGAAAAGACTCTGTGTTGCACCAAATTCTGATACACATGGTGTCCGCCTCAGTTTTCTTTAAATATGTTGTAAAATTAGCACCATCCCTTTGGGGTTTGTGTCAAAAACTCACAGGTGAGAAGTGCCACAGGACAGCTTTGCACTGTGCTTGGTCTCACACTCACATCCTCTTAGGCAGTGTTACTTTGCACTGAATTAACTAGAACTCATTCCTCTGGGTAGGAGTTTCTCCTTTATAATTCATTATCCGTGTCCATGCACAGCTGTGTGTAAATACCAGTGAGAAGTGTTTGCCTGGAGGTGAAAAGGGCTGACCCTGGGGATGAGGAGTGGGCTGGGCCCCCTGAGGTGCTGCAGACAGGAGATGGATGTCCCTGTGGCCAGGTCTCTGCTGAAGCAGACCTTGCTCTCCCCTCCCACGCTAGAGTGTGTGGAGGAAAATGGTTGTGCCCAGCAGGGTTTCAGCACGACCAAAAGGCTCCTGAATAATAAACAGCCACGAGGACTGTGGCTGTCTTGTCTCCTGTGAGGGCTCCTTGCAGGATGACCTGCAAGCAGAGGGTGAGGAAGGAGCTTGGAGCAGCCCTGCATGCAGAGATGAGCCACAAGCAGGCATCTGTTGTTTTCCTGTCAGTTCACGTCCCCTCTGTTTTACCTGCTCCCCCAAAGGGTGCAGACACCTTTGTGACCTGAACATCAAATGGTTTCCCAATTACTCCTCCTGGACTGCTATCTTCCTCTGGTCTGGATTAGCCTAAAGTGAGGAGGCTGTCACAGACTGTACAGGGCAAATTGAGCTTTTTTACAATTACTTGTGGGGATTGGAGCCAACCACCTGCTTCAAAGCCCTGAGAGGTTAATTGCAGCTCTCTTTCTCTTGACCTGCATATGGGAGCACACGGCGGCTGGCCTGCTCCCCTGCAAACTGTCTCAAACAGCACTTTCTGGGGCTGCCAGGCAGCTGACAATGGATGGTGACAGACTGCTTTAAACAGCCCCGCCCGTGTATTTTACATGAGAGGGTGGCATTCTAAGCTATTGCCGATTCTTCTCACTGTGTAGTGTTTGTAGGAGAGATTTAAGAGCCTTTTCCCTCTTTGTTCCCTCAGAAGCAGCAGCTCAAAGGAATTCAGTGTGGAAGTCACCTGCTCAGGCAGCTCTGCCCCTTGGCAAAGCCCAGCAGCTCTGATGGGAACAGGCAGCACTGGGGCCCGTTCCCCTTCCAGCAGCAGCCCCAGCACCTCTGACAGTCAGAGAGTGGCTGGAAGGTTTGGAGGGGACTGGAAAGGAGAGGAAGTGCAGGGGGACATTGCTGCAGGGCCCTGGCCAGAGGGTGCAGACCCCAAGGCTCAAGGGGTGCTCCATTCCCTCTCAGAGCAGTGGCACGGTGCTGCTGCCATGGAATCACAGCTCAGCATGGAATCAGCTCTTTGTCCTGGCTCTGTGGTGGGTCCCAAGGGAAAAAGGAGTGCTGGACATTTTCTGTCCATGCTCAAGGTCCTCATTTCCTTCAGATGAGCCAAGTTTACTTTTTAGCACCAGTTGTAGTGAGGTGAGTGAAAGGAACATGGCAGTAAGGAAATATGTGTGAGTGAAACAGAGGCTTCCTCATGTGAGCTTTAGTCTCTCCTGCTTGTCATGGGATTCAGCTGGATTTTCCTTTGAATTGTCTGGTATGCTTGTACTTAATACAGTAAGCTCAAATTCCAGATAGAGAACTGAAACAACAATGGCTCTCTCCAAGTTTTCTTATCCAGGCTGGGTTATTTCTGGGAGATTCACCTGAGTGAACCCTGAGCTCTGAATGCTGCACTGGGTGAACTATAGCATAGTTATATTTCCTGCTTTGTACTTACCTTTTGGTCAGTATATAAATGACTGAATGTCTCTGTCTAGATATAAAATCTGTGAAATTTGTAAGCCTAGATGTGAAATCCCCCTCCCACCCCGAGGTTCCCCTGATGGGGAGACCCTTAAAAAGCGCTGTGCCAGAATTAAGAGACGAATGAGACTTTTGGTTTTTTCAGTCTTCAGGCTGTTTATTTTTCTCTTATCAACAGTTTAGCATGCTGTCTACATACCAGACTTAGCCTACAAAGAGAAGGCACCAAAAAAGTCACAAAACACACAGGTTCAAGATATTTTAAAACTATTTTGTCCAATTAACTCTTAGAATGTATTTTATTTCTACCTTTCTACCATAACAAATTATTTTTCTGTCCAACATCTTCATTGTGGTTCTTTCTAACCAATCACTCTGTGCTAGCAAAACTGCAGAAGATGGAGTAGATGAAGAACAGGGAGATATTTTGGATGAAGCGGGATGCTGAAGAAACAATCCTTGAGATCGATGATCACAAGTGGCCAATCTCTCAAATCACTGGGAGAGATAGAAGGCTCTATTCACTCTTTCCCCTTGTGAAAAACACGTTCACTCTCCTGTGAAAATTTAAAAAGTTAATTAAAGGGCAATAAGAGACAAGGACCATATAGCAAAAGTTATTACGGCTGGGGCCATTTAGAAATAAAAACCATGTATTTATGACAAAGTTACTTTAACATCACACATAAAAAATCCATTTTCACATTTGCGAAAAGCCAATATTATAATATGTATTTGTAACACATACTTATATGTGTTATAGTATATATAGTATTCTATAATAATAATGGTATATATTATATATATTATCTATTGTATATAATATATTTATACTACATTATATTATATTATACCACATTATATTATATTATATTATATTATATTATATTATATTATATATAAATTTTATATATTATTATATGTATAGTATATAATATATAGTATATATTATATTATAGTATATATTATATAGTATATAGTATATATACTATTTCACTACTATGTCTTAGCTTAATTAACAGTAGAAATTCAAACTATATATTTTTAACAAAGTGATTTTAACATGACACATATAAGATCCATTTTAATATTTGCACTGTTATAATGTGCATCCATAACACCTCCCTGTATGAGGCATTGCTGGTTGCATTTGTTGCTGTATATTAGAATTGGAGGGTGCAATAATAGACTCGGCCAGAGGTGGCACTGCAGCAGGAGGTTTAACGTCTTGTTGGTCAGAGAATGACGTCAGCGGAAGTACGTAGCATAAATTACGGAAGTGCATGGCGCCGCCATTTTTCCGTACTGAGGCGGTGTGCAGGGCGCCGCCATTAGTGGGGAGGGCATGTTTCCTGCGCAGCCTCTGAGCTGCACTAATGAGTGTCGGGCGGACTCCCGCGGAACAGCGCTGTGGTGAGTGATTGACAGGCCGGGAGGCGGGGCCACGGGCGGTGCCGGCATGGCCGTGGGGAGCCGCGGGCTCGAGAGCGCTGGCTGCGAGCTTGGGTATGGGAGAGAGCGGGCGGGGAAGGGGCACCCGGCGCCGCAGCTATGGGCAGTAAAGAAGCGCTCTTTGTGATCTCTGGGTCTGTGGGCAGTAAAGAAGCGTTTTTTGTGATCTCTGGGTCTATGTTTGCCACCCCCAGTCCGAGACTCCATCCGCCCGTCCCGAGGGACCCCTGTCCTCCCGTCACCTCCATTTGCCTCGTCCCCGCCGGGCTCTGCGCACTCCCTGAGGCCAAAGCCATGTTTATTACTTTTAATAAACGGCGGCGGGGCCGCGGGTCCCGCTCCGCTCCCTCCGGGCAGAAGGGAACGGCGTTTTGCGCTGTTTGCGGTGGCTTTGCGTACCCGGGGCGGTCCGTGCGGTCGCTGCCTGCGCAGGTTCCGTACCCTACGCGCTTTCCGCGGCTCCAGGTGGCCGCGCACCGGGACGGGCCCACCCGCTCCCGGGCTGCTCCCCGGTAGTTCGGGGGTCCCTTGGCTGTGGGGGGCGCCTCGGCAGGGCTGGCATGTCCCCTGCCCCTGGGGGAGCCGTGGGGAGCGATCTGTCAGGCTGTGCCGACGCTGCTGGAGCGGCAGCAGGGGGGCTGCCCCGTCCCGCCGCGCTGGGCCGCACGGGCTGAGGGGCCGCACGGGCCGAGGCCCGGCGCTCTCTGTGGCACTAATTATCTCATTAGCCTCTTGTGCAGTTTCTGTGCACAGCATCTGCAGGCTAGAACCTCACAGACCATCCTGCGTGCTGGAAGAAGTCTTGCTGCCACTGTGTTCTTAAGCGTAGCAGCATTGTATGGTCTTAGATTCACAGAGTCCCAGAGAAAGGGATTGAAAAGAGCCCCTGGATCTGCATTGGCAACTGTTCCTGCACCCAGCGTTAAAAGATCTTTTAGTTGGGACAGCCCTGGGATGTTCCCTGCCCATTGAGTTGAGGAGGTCTAAGGCTTCTCTTTGTGATCTCATGTTTCCCATTCTCTGTCTGTGTTTAACCCTGAAGAACATAAATCATACCTCACTTCTCGCCGTCTGTTTCTCCTACTCGGTTCCCGTCTCGTGGGTCTCCAGCATCCACGTTCTGCTCCAAACCGTTTCACCAGGGTCCAGGGATTCCCAAGTTCTTTTTTCTTCCTTTCTTCTTCTTTCTTTCCCCTGGAGATTTTCCAGCTCACAGCTGCAGTTATCTGTTTCTTCAGAGAGGTCCCAGCCTCAGCAGTGTCCCACACCAGGCACCCCTCACTGCTGGCTCTTGGCTTCTTGTCTGCTCTGCCAAGGTCAGGATTGAGGACCCCCAGACGGTGTTTCGTGTTCAAACCCAGATGTTGATTATTTCTTACCTACATTACAAGCCCTGAGTTCTACAGCATTCTACTAACAAGCTACAAAATGGCCAACTATCTTTCTCTGCAAGGTCTTTTAAGGCTAAACTATCCAATTAAGAAATGACACCTAAATTATTTTCACTTTTAACCCAATAACTAGTCCCTTGTGTCCCGCACTGCGGACTTTTCTGTCCAATTACACAAAACCTCCCAAACCCATGGAGAAGAAGGGAGAAGAAGGTGAAGAAGAAGGACCAGCCTCCGCCCTAAAACCTCCATCTTGCTC
>JAWWEY010000045.1:12518140-12528951 GCA_035582745.1 Loriotus luctuosus
AAATGCACTTTCTAACATAGGTGATAGACATTGGAAAATAAAGGTAAATACGGTGTACGTAGTTTATAGTATAAAAGGACAGCACCGCCTCGGGGGAGGCCGGAGTGCGTCGTGGCTGCCTTGCTGGTGAGACCTCTGTCCGGCTGGGAGAGAATTTCATAGATAAGATATAATAAACAATCTGAAGATCAAACTCCAGCGAGTCCAGTCTCATTCTTCAGAGCCTGGGGCCGCTCCCCAGACCACCCAGCTCTTCTCGGGGCAGAGAACAAACAGCTGACCCCGAGACCCAGCTGTGCTGGAATTACCCATGGAATGTCACCTCTTTTCCTTCTTTTCCTCTCTCTGTCCTGCTTCTATAAGAAAAGATCATTCTCCATCAGGCTACAAGTCAGTGTATACAAACTCACTTGCTCTAATGAAGGATTTTAACAACTTCATGGCCAGGACAAGCCAGAGAGGCAGTATCCCACATGTTGGATCTGCTAAACTCATTACCCTTCTATTCCGTCCCTGTGGTCTGGCAAATCCTCGTGATACCTTGTTGCATGGGATCTTCCAGCCTTGGCTGACAGTCCTGACAAGGCTGTGTTTCCCTGAGCAGTTCTTGAGTCCCAGTGAGTAACATGAACTTTGCTGTCTAAAGGTAAGTCCTGGTCCATTTGATCAACAGTGCAGCACCAATTCCCTTTGGTGACTATTGCCTCTTCAGTGCACTTTGGTCAATTTTGTTCTAGAAATATGTAGTTCACCTCCCTATGTTTTAAGAATACTTTTAATTTTGTATTAAATGACCTGAAATGGAACCACAAACACAAAAATTAATACTTGGCTGCTGAGCAGTGTGGCTGTAAGTGATCATGTTAGCTTATAACTTATTCTGTTGCTGTTAGTCTCTGCTGTTTGATCCTATTCTTATGCTCTGTATCTTTGTCATGATTGTCTCTCTTTTTGTTGGTTTATGCTCCTCTCAAAATGCATTTTAAAAGCTCTTCTATTCACTGATCTTCTCAAAGTTCATAAGTATATTAATAAAGTATCAAAAAGTAGGACAGTACAACATTGTAGTTTTAAAGGTAATTAAAAAAATGAAATACAAACGAACAAAAAACCAACCAAACAAACAATTAAAAACCCCAAGAAAACCCCAACCAACTTGAAAAAAGGAAATCTCAATTACAAGAAATTGTAATAGAATGACCATTTTTACAGTAAGCATTTTGGTTCATATACTGGGATAAAACAGACTAACAAACAAACACTTATTAAGACTACAGCAAGTTTAGCCTTGAACTTTTTGAAGTTAATAGCTTCGTAGTATTTGGACTTTCTCATATATTTTACAGCTAAATTATAGTGACAATTCATTTCAGCACTTCTATCCTGCCAGTTTTTGTCTTCTTTTCTGCTTCTGTCAAGGTCAGGATTGAAAACCCTCGAGACGGTATTTCGTGCTCAGACTCAGGTGTTTATTATTTCTTATCCACATCACAGTCTTAAAAGGCATGACTTCTGCAGGTACAGGTACAAAATGGCTAACTGCCTTTCTCTATAAGGTCTTTTAAGGCTAAACTATCCAATTAAGAAATGACACCTAAATTATTTTCACTTTTAACCCAATAACTAATCCCGTGTGTCCCGCACTGCGGACTTTTCTGTCCAATTACACAAAACCGCCCAAACCCATGGAGAAGAAGGGAGAAGAAGGTGAAGAAGAAGGACCAGCCTCCGCCCTAAAACCTCCATCTTGCTCTACCTATATTGCTATATTCTAAACCCTTAAACTCTAAGTTTTCCACCCTGTGATATTACACACTTCTAATCAAACTCCTCACCCACAATCCCAGTGCTATCAATCAATTTTGGAAGCCTTCTCCATGGCCTCAGGTCAAATGCAGTGTTCTCTTGTGGGTCTGTGCTTTTCAGCACAGAAAGTTTAAAAATCTCATCATCCAGTGTTCCAACACCTAGACTGATATTTTTATAGCTACAATTAATGTCCATTTTCAGTTCCCTAATTTAGCACCTTTCTTGCCTGCTGACAAGAACATTTGATGCAGCAAGAAGAGAATCTGAAAAATTAGCTGCTGTCTTGTCAGATATTAGTTATTCCCCTGATCCGGCCTTGATGTTTATCCCTCCCTCTTTGAGTTTTCTTAATTATTTCTGTCTTGTATTAATTCTCACTTAACTCCCTCGATGTAAGATTTATGGTTTAGAATCTCAACTGCTCATTCAATTAATGGGCTTGCTTAATGTGCTTAAACTTTACAGAGACGCTCATGACACATTATGAGGGAGGGAAAAAAAGATTCCAAGTATGCTCCATCTCATTTGTGGTACTCCTGAGCCTGAAGTCCATTTTAAGCTCTTTATCAGATTATCTAGATTTATTATTTTTATATTCTTGTGTTCATTAAGCATTTATGTGGAGGAGTATTCTCTCCAGAAAGGGATTGTGTTTCCTTTGCCCCATCCCTCATCACCTGGCTCAGCCCCTCTGTAAATGAGCAATTGTAGTTGAGAAAGATCTGAGAGGCTGACTTGAGTATGGCAAATATGGAAGGACAGATCTTTAACTGCATATCTGAAAATTGTGTATTTTTTGAGCAAAACAAAGCATCTGCCAGAGATTTTATCTAATTTTTCTTGGCTCAATAATGCCAAATCCCTGTTAATATCTGAAAAGATTTGAGGTAGGTTTGCCGAGGGAACCCAGCCTGTGTCTCAGGCTATTTCCCCCTGAAGCCTGCCTGAGTTATCTCAGTAATTCCAGGAAACCAGAATTGAAACACGGGCTCAGCCAGGATCCCTCTGTGCCAGAGCCTTGGACAGGTGACACAGAGCAGCCCTGACAGGAGAACAAAGTGCATTCCAGGGACACAGCCACATCTCATCAGCTGTGGGCTTAAAAGATTAAAACCACACTGAAACCATGGACTCTGTGGGAAATGATCTCCTCTCTCTCTTCAAGGCAGAATGCAAACCAGATAAAGATAAAATACATGTACACATGCAGGTGTGCAGGTATACAACTCATTATATATGTATATAAACATGAATATTGTACATGAATAATATACATGTATGTTATACATGGCTGGGTGTTTGTGTATCTAAAACTATACTGTTTGTATGGCTAAAACCACACACAGATATATTTATAAATATATTAGAAACCCCTTCCTGACCCCTTCCCCATCCCATGTCTTCCAGGATGCAGATTGAATTAATTGCTACATCAGGGTTTTAGATAAATAAGATCTGTGCTCAGGACCTTGATTTTGTGCCAGAAGATCCCTGGAGCCAAGAGGGCAGATGAGTTGTAGTACACAGCCCACACACTCCTTTTAGCAGAGATTTCATGGAATGCCACGAAGCAACTATGAATACATTTTGTTAAAACAATTACTGAGAAGTTCTAAAAAATAATGCTTCTACTGCACTTCTGCTCATGAGCCATAAGGGGATCTTTGTCTTTCAGCATTACAATGCTCAAGGAAAAGGGAAAAGATTGTGGTTTATGGTTCTGAGTCAGTCTTTTTCTTACTAACATATGGCCCCATTTTTTCCTGGTTCTTTAAGCAAGTTGTAAACATAAACGTTGATGCACATGGAGTTTGATTCATGAAGGGTTTAATTTGCCTAATATAAAAGATTCACACAGGTTATATAACATCATTAAATTATTTTTGTAGTTTGAGTAGTATCCTTTGAGGAAAGCACAACTCTTTCCCTGGGGTCCATTTATCACTGTTTGCTTCTAATTAGAGAACTGGAAATGCAATATGCATGACTTAGATTTGCAGTGTTGTCTTAGCACTCATGTATCATCCCTGTTCTTCCTCAGGAACTTTTATTCATTTCCTAATTTTATATATATATATATTTTTAAGGTTTCTGAGAGCTGTGACTCCATCTTTGTTAATGGCAAGGAGATGAAGAGCAAAGTGGACACCATTGTGAATTTCACCTACCAGCATTTCACCACGCAGCTGGAGGTGACGGTCTGGGTGCCGCGGCTGCCGCTGCAGATCGAGATCTCTGACACCGAGCTCAGCCAGATCAAGGGCTGGAGGATCCCTGTCACCTCCAACAAAAGGTATGTCCTCAGCATTGCCCCCTCCTCACACATGCCTGGGGCTCTGCTTTTACAGCACAGCCATTTCAAAATGAGCATTTCAAAATTGCCATCAGCTTTGCAGTCTGCCCCAGCCCTCACTCAAACACTGGACAGTTTAAAAACCAGTGCTTTGCCTGGAGCATTCATCAATGCCACACAATCTCAGGACACTGGATCACACATTCCTGAGGAAAGAACCTGGACCTCTCCTGTAGGTGTAACACAACCCTCTGTGTGTGTGTGTGAGACATTCAGCACTGCCAGACCCCAGTGCTGTCTGCTGGGACAAATAACAGGGCCAAGGAAGGGTTCAGGTGTCACTGCCTTGGACCAGGTGACCCAGGTCTCTTCCAGCCCAAACCCTCTGTGATTCCATGACTTTGGCTGGTTGTTCAGTCTGTGCAGACCTGGCTGCTGCAGTACTTAGCAGCTCTGAATTAAGTAAGAAACAATTTCTGCTGAAGACCATGTTCCACCAGGAAAAAGTGGACAGGGAAAAAGGAGGGCAGAGACAGTGGGGTTTTTGAGCTCTGATCCCATCATTCCCTACTGGAAATGCCCATTCTGTAATAACCATCATTTACAAGATGAAGAACTTCCAGGAACGCTGCTGTGTTGGTGGATTTCAGGTGAAATTGAAAAATATTAGTGGGGGAAAGGCATGCCACCAGCTCAGATTTATAACCCAGTGAAAAAGCCTTGCTGGCAGCAGCAAGGGGAGTGCTAAACACTGTGGCAGCTCCAGCTAAAGCTCTCCAGTGCCCAGGAGAACACCTCAGCTACTGAGGAGCCTGAAGAGCCCAGAGAACAGTGGAGGAGAACTACCCAACACTTGATAAGGGCACAGAACTAAGGGAGTAGCACACCACTTGCAGGGTGGTCAGATCATGAGCTCCAGAGAAGGGCAATGACTGACCTCTCGATTATGTGGGTGTTTTTCTGGCTGTGACAGAGGAGGTGATGAGAATCTGGCACAAGAGAAGTTGCAGTGTTTGCTTCAGTGACAAAGGCAGGAAGAGCTGTGCTGGGTGAGGAATGAACGGATTTAAGCTGACTGCTTAAATCTTCACTGAACTTCCCTCTCCTGCCTGTGCTGTCCCAGCCCTGAGGCACAGGTCCTGCTGAAAGCAGTGGGATTTTGCTGAGCACACAGCTGCAGGATTAGGCTGGTGTTTATTGCAGGAGCAGACATTCAGTCCTGCTTAGCAGTCGTGGGCATTCTCAAGTTAAACCCATTACAGGCAGCGCTGCAAATTTCCCCCCTGGTGTCTCCTCCTGATTTATTTGGCCAGCTGAAATAAAGAGAATGGTCTGAGAGTCTGCTCTGCTTGCAAGCTGGCAGGCTTTGCAGAGTTTTGGTGCAAAGCATTTGCTGCTGCTTGGATTGCTCTGGAGCTGCTGGCCCACGTCCTGCAGGCGTTTTCCAAAGTGTGGACACTGTGCCATCCCCCTGGATGGTCCATGCCCACGTGAGCAGCAAAGGTTTCAACAGGAAACAAATGATCTCTCCTTTTATTGACCATTCATGTGGATTTTTTAACTTTGCAGGGCTATTCTGAATCAATAGTTCAGAGCCAGCATTAGTTGTGCTCACGCTGACATTTACTTTGCACATAAGGTTTTTACATTTCCTTTATTTTTAGATTTGGATGGTTTTTACCTGAGATTTACTGGCTTTTCATTTTGACTCTTTTTTTATTATTATGACTTTTCTCTTTACTTTTTAATCTGCTTATACCTCCACCTCCTATGTGTTTCCCAAAATCCTAAACATGGGGGAGTTTTTATGAGTTTTTAGGTGATAAACTGAAGCACTCAAGACATTTGGACTGCAGTCAGGGGCTGTAGGTTTGAGAGTGAGCAGAGTGCTTTTATCTTTGCAAAAACCCCAAATCCAAGCATTTCCCAGCAGGTGAAGCCATAGCATTGTGTTGTTTCAATTTCACTTTCATGTGAAAGCCAATATTGGCAATTTGCATGAGGTTTTTGATATCTGTCCTTGAAGGAAGCTCAAGGATTCTTTCCAAAGTCCCTGACAACAGGCTTAGGCAGCCTTAAACTTAGCCCAAAAATCCACTGAAACTGTCACTGTTCTGGTCATGGCAGGATTGCAGTGTGGCTTCTTCATAGCTCACCTCACCACAAACAAAACAATTTCCCACTTTGTTCCTGTCCTGCAGCATTGGTGTCCTCACACCACTGCTTGTGTTCTCAGCAGGAACTGAACATTGCTATGAAGTTATTCATCAACATACAGCAGGTAAAATGAGGGAATATTTTATAGGGATTGTGCAGAGACACTTCAGCAACCTCCAGAGTTTCTTTCATCTCCTCTGGCTGCCCCAGGGCCTCATTCCCACCCCCACAGCGTGGCTGGCTGAGCCAGATGGCAAAATAGAACTGGGTTTACAATAATCTTTTAAACGTGTTTATTGGTGCTGTTAGCAAAAGAAACGTTTGTGCATCAGCATAGCTGTTCTTCTTCTGATACAGCTGCTCTCCTTCAGACCTGAGAGAGTTTATGTGCCCCAGATCACATCTGTTCTTCCCAGGGATGGCTCTCGAGCCAGTAAAATGCCTTGCTGCTCCCTGTAAACCCTGCCATGTTTGTAATTGTAAAACACATGTGATTACAGACATGTTTGCCTCTCTGACTCCTTGAATGATTTCCACAGAGCCCTGAAGAAAGCAGGGTCTTTGCAAAACTTTTACAAATGCCCCCTGCACAGTCTGAACTGTGTTGGTTTTTAGCTGGTCTGAACTGCTGCAGGAACTTGTCAGAGAACAGACAGGAAAAGACAGGCTGCTTTATGCCAAAAACTGGAAAAAACCCCAGTTCCTCTCCCCGTGTCAGAGCAGCAATACAATTTACCAGATCAGCCTGCAAATACGTGGCAAATCTTTAATATTATCAGGAGGAGAACTTGATCTCTGGTGAGTGCTGCTGCAGACAGGAGGAGCCTCCCTGGGTAGGTGAAATTCAGCTCCACCATCAGCTCCTGAGTGGTGCCTGAGCCAGCCCAGGCTGCACAAACCCCCAGCCTCAGCAAACAGCAGGTGTATATTTAAATTAAAGTCAAATATTAGAGTGTAGAAGAGGTCCAGGCAGACTCTGCTAGTCTAACAAGAACATTTATTTCTATTCCTCATGCATCTGCAAAATAATTACCTTCTTCTCGAGGTTCCTGCACCAGCTCTGTGCACACATATTTACATGGCATGAGTGGCTTCAGCTTGCATTAATAGGAATTGCATGGCTAAAGTCTCACAGAACAAGCTGGAAATTTAATTTCAGTAAATATTTGCAGCTGGGATAGGACATTGTTTTCAGGAGGCTCCCAACACCACCGGCACGGGCTTCACTTCAGGCAGGGTTTAATGAGCTCTGCTTTGGTCCTGTCCAATTCTGGAGACAA
Source organism: Loriotus luctuosus (assembly GCA_035582745.1). Taxonomy (NCBI): domain Eukaryota; kingdom Metazoa; phylum Chordata; class Aves; order Passeriformes; family Thraupidae; genus Loriotus; species Loriotus luctuosus. The sequence goes on from JAWWEY010000045.1 coordinate 12,525,680, forward strand.
AAGCAGGAAAGCTGGCCTGGGTTAAAAGCAGGAGAAAAGGAACTGCTTTAGTTAAACCCTCAGGGAGTGCTGCCCCTCAGAAGGAAAGCTGTGAAATTAAGAGACACTGGATTCAAACCATTCCACTGGTGGGTAACAGCATCTGCACAAAGCTGGAACACGCTGTAAATTTGCTCCTTTGGTTAATTGACTTTAATGTCCTTTGGAGATAAGGCCTTGGAGATTTTTGTTAATAGGTAGGCTGTATTTTCAAGATCTGTGAAAGTACCAAATTACATTTCTTCTTGAACTGTGAGTGGAGTTATGTGCAGCTTATTTCTGTGGCTTCCACTAAATCAGCTTCTAGTGGTTTGTAATTTGTATCTGAGAGAGATTTCTTTTTCAATTAGGGGTGTTGGAAATGTTTTTTGAATATACGACTCTTTGTAATGAGTATTTCAAATCCAAACCCAGCAAAACTGATTTCTTTAGGGTTGGATTTTTTTTAAACAGAAAATTAGCATCTGGCCCAAGAATGTGATGCATGGTTGGAGAGGGGTGCAGATTAAAAGAGACACACTTCAACTGCTCAGAGACAAGGTCTGTAATGTGGAGCTGACAGATCACTGATTAGATCAGTGCTTGCAGGCACCCTTGGAACAGGCTGCTGCTTTAACTCAGCTCCCTGGCACAGCCTTTCTCTCTGTGAAATGTAAATTAAATGTAATTCTGGCAACCTTGGCTCGCTCCAGAAAAGCACAAAACCTTCCAAGCAAGTTTGCCAAGCAGCAAGAAATAGGCTAAGGAGGACTCTGAGAGATTTTCAGAGATGACCAAGGGGAAAAAAAGCACAATATGCAGCAGTAGCTTATATTCACCAGGACTTGTCTTGAGCAGAAAATGAGCTTCCTGCTTAATGAAGGATTTTAAGCTTACTGAAAACACTTTAATGAGGAGTTTAAAGGGAACTGTGCAATTCACTGGATCTCAAACACTGACTTACTGCCTAAATCTTGATTTTGTGGTTTTAAAGTGGAAAAATTATATCCTTTGTTAAAAAATAAAACAAAACCAGAAAGAACTGGAGTTGAGACCTGGCAAAGCAGACTTGCAAAGCTTGTATTGAAAATTCAGACACCTCCCTCTCCTCTGCACTGACAAAGAACGTGCCTTGCTCATCCCAGGCTTTGGAGAGGCTTTTCTGATACTCCACATTTGTCTGCCACACAAAACATGTTTCTGAGGAGAAGTATATCAACATCTCTGAATGTTTTTGTGCTGAAATGGAGCCTTTGCATTTAAGATACCCCAAGGAATGGGCTGGACTTGAATCATCACTTTGTTGTGGTAAATACTGGCTGCCCACACGGTCCCAGTCCTGGAAATAAGGACAGGAGTGCTCCCTCTGTGCCCCTGAGCAGCAGTCCTCCCCTCTGGTCATTGCACAGCTCATATTTATCAGCTGGGGCTGGAAAAGAATTCCCTCCAGTTGTTTGGAATAGATTTCCTCTTGGACAATCCAGCAGTGCAAAGTTTTAAACAGTGAAAGTAGAAATAAACAAGCACATAAATAAAGGTAACAGCAGCCCATTGGATCTGAATAAAACATTGACTCACAGAGTTGTTTGGGTTGAAGGAAACCTTACAGATTATCTTGTTCCAACCCCTGCCCTGGGCAGGGACAAACAGGAGCAGGAAGGGAGTGTGTACATGATGCTGGGGTGGGTGTTGAATATGTGAACATCTCCTGCCAACCACACCACGCTGGCTCTGGGTCTCCTTTCCCATAACAAGGCTGGTTCCCATCAGTTCTGTGCTCTTTTGCCCCAAATCCCACAAGTGCTCCTTACCTGAACAGCTTTTGCACATTTTTCTGCAGTTCTGCACAGGCACTAATGGCACTGCCTGTATTATTAAGAGAGGGTCAAAGCCCAAAATCTCAGAGCTGAGCTTGGTCCTGCCAAAGTCTGAGATTGTTCAGAGCTGGGTTATGGCTTGGCTGAGCTGGAGGGTCAGAACACAGGAATAAATTGAAAGTGGGAACATTAAAGAGTTCATGAATTCATTTACAGCATGGATGGATGTGGACCACAGAAGCCCAATGAACATTCCCCTTCTAGAACTTTCTTTGTGGCTGTTCTGCCAATTGTGAGCTGACTTCAGACTGACACCAGGGCTGGCAAGGAGAGAACAACTGAAAGTTTCCCTGAAATACCCAGCTAGTCAAACTCTGTAAGACTAATTTATTTGGGAAACATAAATCCTTTTTTTTGTAGCCTTCCCCCTAAGAATTCCACTGTTATTCAATGATGTTTCACTCAGCAAGTAATGATGGACACTTGTTTTACACACACAAAACCAAAAGGCACCACAGACCATTTACTTGAGGCTGAATATAAATATTCAGCTAACAAGTGATGCATTGAAAATGTATTTCCAGTGGATTAGGTTCTGTAACACTGGGACTTTCAGTCATTTTGAAGAGCACAAGGGTTTTTCTTAGATATGTTTTCAGCTTACTGGCTGCCAGCTTTGTCATAAAACAATTTATAACAAAAGCAATTCTGTTTTATAATAGTTTTTCATAGCTGCTATTTCAAAGGAGGAGATAAAGGGACACAGTAACCACACAACTACCTCCTGCAATACTTTGAAAAATGAGAGACTTATCCTGTATTTCCCACCCTTGATATAGAGGTGGCTTCAGGCTCAATAAATACAGGAGGGAGGGAAATTATTTCTGAGCAATGAATCCACAGCATGGGGGCATAATGAGTAAAAGTGTGACCACCCACTGCTTAATACCTGACTTGGAAGAGATAAGAGGATCCGTGTGTTTGTACCAGGCAATGAGCAAGAGAAAAAAAAATAAAGTATTAAATATTGGTGGTAAACTGGGTCTTCAAGCAGACAAAAAAGTCTGTGAGGTGTGACAGCAGTGCTATCATGTACAAATCACTGTGATGCCTTCTCTGAGCTCCAGGGAAAGCTGGTTTGTTTCACAGGTTCTGTTTTGAAAGGGGACAGATAGAAAACGGTGAAGGAAGTGTGTCCAATGCTGCAGGTGTCCTGCACGGTGTAATCTGAGTAACCCTGCCCTGAGGGGGAGCCCAAATGCCTGATTTGGGGTTTGGGGGCCACCTGAGGTCAATGCACGAGCACAGCAGGGACTGTGTGAGGTGAGGGTACAGTCAGGGTGTGTGTCCCAGCAGCACAGGGATGGAGGGATGGATGGATGGATGGATGGATGATGGATGGATGGATGGATGGATGATGGATGGATGGATGGATGG
>JAWWEY010000045.1:12529938-12547928 GCA_035582745.1 Loriotus luctuosus
ATGGATGGATGGATGGATGGATGGATGGATGATGGATGGATGGATGGATGGATGATGGATGGATGGATGGATGGATGGATGGATGGATGGATGATCTACACCTACACCTGCTGCACACAATGCTGGCTTGTCTGCTTTCTGTTAATAATACACAATACTTCATCATTAAGTTTAAAACCTTCTATTACCTTGTTAAGCATATTTTTCTGCAGTCTTAAGGTCTATCTAAGCCTAAAACTCGAGCTATTGTTTTATGTCCTTGCTTGTCATGTCATTGTAACTTTTTCTGCCTTCAGACCTTGCAGCTGCAGCTAGCTCTGAGTTTCTCTGCTCTTCCTGGTTCTAAACTTTTCCAGCCTTGTGGGAATCACCTTCCCTTTGCCATCTCCCCCAGAGGAGGTGCAGCTGGAGCTCTGCAGGGCTGGGGGGATGTAACCAAGCTGTGTTCACAGGCCCACGCGGGACAGCGAGGATGAGGAGGATGACGAGAAGAAGGGCAAAGGCTGCACCCTGCAGTACCAGCACGCCCTGGTGAGGGTCCTGACACAGTTTGTGGCCGAGTCCTCGGAGCTGGGAGGCCACCTGACCTACCTGCTGGGCTCAGAGTGGCAGTTTGACATCACGGAGCTGGTGGCTGATTTCATGAAGGTGGAGGAGCCCAAGGTGGCCAAGCTGCAGGAGGGCCGGGTGCTGGCTGGGCGTGAGCAAGGCATCACCACGGTGCAGGTACAGCCCTGCAGCCCCACAAGGGGCTCAGGCTCACACACACCCTGGGCTGGCAGGGCTCGGGGTGGAAAATTCACTGATGTCACAGAGAAAAAAAAAAAAAAAGCTGAAAAAATGGGCATGCTAAACAGAAAAGGAAGTTTGAGCGGGTTTTCATTGTGGCTATTTGTCACTTCCATAGAATGCCCTTAGGTGAAGCTTTCGTAGGGATTTGTCCATCTTAGTGTGACTGGAACACAGGGGGATTTCTCTGGCTGGTGAAAGAGGTGACATGAGGCACACAGACAGCTCCTTTTCTCTTCAGTGGGACCATATGAGCATAACTCATATTTGCAGTTAACTCATAACTCGTTTGGGAGATTGTACCAAATATCTACATGCACCATTACATGCTTGAACATATTTGAAAAATTAGTCCTTTCATGTTCACAAAACCAATCACAAACCATGGACACAAAAATAATCTTCAGATGCCTTTTGGAGTGTTCATGTTCCCACCTAATCTCTGTCCAAATTTATGCACCTTTCTTAATCAAAATAAAGGAATGGAAGCACTGGGGCTCTTCTCAGGGGCTGCAAACACCTGCAATGTTCTGGTCACACTCTGGAGTCAACACAGGGATTTTAGGGCTCAGCTCCCTTCAACCTGAATTAAATGAGATAGAGAGGTCAAGAGATTCCTGCCCTTAAAATCTCTTTCTCTCCAGTGACCCTAAAAGAGCAGGAAGCTCCAGTGCAGGGAGCTGTGCTGCAGGTTTCTCCTGTTGGATTAGACAAATCACACCTCAGCTATTTTGGGCTCAAAGCAGCTGTTTCTGTCACCAGGATAAAGATGAGTCTCTTTCTGAGCATGCTGGAAACAAGGTCTTAGAGCAACTAGCAGGAGTGTTTTGGCATTGAAAAATGCAGGCGGGCACCCAGTGGCTTTTCCAAAGTTCTTTTGCAAGTCTCACTTTCATTTCATTCAGGTCCTGTGTCCCTAGAAAGGCAACAGGCCAAGTTCCCATCAGCCAGGCTTTGAGCACTTATTTATCCCCTCACTGAGTTTCAGTGTTAATCAGTGTCTTACACTCTGTCCTGGGCTGCACTGCATTAACAGGGAGTTTTATAGACCCCACAAAAATGACTTGCAAAAAAACCCCCAACAAATCTATTTAATTTATTCCATATTATATATATTTTGTCAAGATCAAGCTGCAATTTTGAAGTGATTTGTTGTTTTATTAAATTATTTTTTAAGATAAAGTAATTTAGCAGCAAATGAATGTAATGTCTTGGGGGAAACATCAGCTCTGGCTTAGACATGGACGTGACAAACCCAGGATTAATCTGGTGTGCTGGTTAGAGGCCAGCCTGGCTTTAAAACACTTCCTTGCTGTTTCATGCAGGGCGTTTCCTTTCTCCTGCCAGGTGCTGTCCCCTCTCTCGGATTCCATCCTGGCAGAGAAGACAGTGATAGTTCTGGATGACAGGGTGACCATTGCTGACCTGGGGGTGCAGCTGGTGTCAGGGCTCTCTGTGTCCTTTCAGAGCAGCAAAGGAAACAAGAGAGCCATCCTTGCCACCACCTCTGCCCACGACATCCTGCGCACTCCCAAACAGGTATGCCCCAAAAAATGCATCCAATTCATCTAATGCTCCCTCTGCTCTGGCAGAGGAATTTGCTGTAAATTTTAGGCAGCAGATATAATGAATATATGGGTGTGAAAAGCAGTCACTTGTTGTAGTAAAGGCTATTTGTCTTCCTGACCCCTGCACAGTGACCCCTGCACTCTCCAGAGCTGCTCTGGGGAGCTCACAGCACAGGGAAAGGCATGCACAGTGCCAAACAAACATGGATGTGCCACAAAAATCTCCTTTTCTGTGGGGAAATGCAGCCTAGCTGTGCAAGCAGGGCTGGGAATGCCAGTCCTTAATTGTCTGACAAAGTCAGCTCAGCCAAAACGACCTCTGGCTGTAGGTACAGAGGTTTTCATGACCTGCATTGCTGAAAACTGATGAGTTTGTGCTTACTTTGAACCATATAATCTGAGGAACTAAATAGCTTTTAATGAGACCACAGAACCAATTCTGTATGTGGTTTTTAATAGATTCCATAGAGCTGAGGTTCTACATCAGTGCAGAAAGTGTAACTATATTTTTTGCACTAGCAATTCACAGCAAGAAGACAAATTGGTTTGGTCAAAACATAAAAATGGTGTTTTTTATGAGTGCTTCTACAGTTCCCAGGAAAGACCACAATCCCTTTTGCATATTGCAAGTCCTGCATATTTGAAAGCATGACAGAAAATATAAAGTACTGCACTGAGATGTGTTCTCCTCCCAGTTTGTTCCATGGGCTGGATGGGCTCGCTGGCCTGACACATTCCAGCCCTGCTCATTGCATTCCGTGAGGCCGTGGAACTGCAGCATTAGAGAAATTCCCCATTATGGGTCCTTTACAAACCTAATTGAGTGTGGTGTTGGAAATATGATTATTTTCATCATAAGGCTCCGGCATTCAAAAGAGCCTTCTCTCTTCAGACCGGGAAAAAAGAATTGTCAATTGTTTTTTTCCAGCGCTTTTATTAAATCTACATGAGTGTTTCTTTGATAGTTCCTGAAGGTGAGGTAAATGCCTCAGTGGTCTAGAGAACACAAGCCTGCAAGAAAATGAGAAGCAGAGTAGACATTTCCATTTTCTTTAAAAAAACAAAAAGAAACCCCAGAGTAAACTCTGTATTCTTTTCAGACTTTAACAACAAAGTGTCTGATTTGTGCTCTCTCTCTCACCTGTTTTCCCCCCATCCTCTCCCACCAGGAGGCTGTGGTGAGTGCTTGGGTTCTGTTCAGCGATGGGGCGGTGACGCCCTTGGACATCTACGACTCCAAGGACTTCTCCATGGCCATCACCTCCCTGGATGAGATGGTGGTGTCCTCACACCAGAGCCTGCAGTCCCTCTGGCCTGTGGTGGTGGCAGAAGGGGACGGCCAGGGGCCCCTGATCAAAATTGAGATGGTGATCAGCGAGCCCTGCCAGAAGACCAAGCGCAAGAGCGTTCTGGCCGTCGGGAAAGGAAACGTCAAAGTGAAGTTTGGTCAGAAGGATTTGGACCAGAAAGGTAGCACCAATGACATCGATGATGTGGAGAAAGATTTTAAAAGCCATGTCAGCAATGCCATAGAGAAAGCTGCAGAGCAAGAGAGGACAGCACAAGACTGGTCCAAAAACCACGAGGACGTGTCTGGCCCTGAGGACAATGCAAACAAAAGCACAACTTTCATCTCTCCCATTGATCAGGAGTCCCTGGAGGATGGCCAGCTTCAAAACAACCCCACTGCCTTCACAGGTTTCCCTGCCCAGGTAGAAATACCAGGAGAAAACAATCCCAGTGATCTCTCATTGACTTCCAGAGGATTGACAGACCTGGAGATTGGCATGTACGCTCTGCTCTGTGTTTTCTGCTTGGCAATCTTGGTGTTTCTGATTAACTGCGTGGCATTTGCTTGGAAGTACAGGCACAAAAGGTTTGCTGTGAGTGAGCAAGGCAACATCCCCCATTCCCATGACTGGGTCTGGCTTGGAAATGAGGTGGAGCTCCTGGAAAACCCAGTGGACATTTCGCTCCCATCGGAGGAGTGCACTACCATGATCGACAGAGGGATGCAGTTTGAAGAAAGCAACTTTCTCCTTAATGGGAGTTCTCAGAAGACTCTTCATAATCATATCCTCAGATCTTCTGAGTACCTTTGTGAAAAAGAAGTTAAAAGTGAACCTATAAATCCTTCTGGGCCAAAGCAGAAGCGAGTAAAGTTCACTTCATATACAACAATACTGCCAGAGGATGGAGGCCCCTACACCAACTCAATTCTATTTGACAGTGATGATAATATTAAATGGGTATGCCAAGATATGAATCTTGGTGATTCCAAGGAACTTAGGGACTATATGGAAAGACTGCAAGACAATATGTAAAACTACTTTCTTATGTTTGTAATCACCTTTATGCCTTCTGTTTATGGATGGTGGAGCAGTCAGTCCAGTCAGCAATAGGAACAAGACAGCCCAACCCTGGAGGTGCTGAGATGATAACCTGATGGCAGAGAGCAGGTCCAAGAGGCTGGCTGAGTTAATCCTGTTTCACCACAAACCAGGATGTGCCCCTAAAACAGCTCCCTGTAGGTGTTGGAGGTGTCACACACGCTGGCTGTTGCTGTGTACTGCCTGGTTCTAGCAAAATGCTGATCCAACTGCGCTCAGACTCAGAGCAGACTCCATTTGTTGGTCATCTCTCATGAGAAATGGTCAATCAGAAAAGAAAGGGATGTTTGTTTGCATTGATTTTTTCTAGTCGTCGTCCTTTGTAAAGCACAGTGGACATTTCTTGCTCACAGCCTGAGAGGAGGCTCACGGAAAAAGGGATTGGAATGAATCTCATTTTATTGCCTATGTGCAATGCAGCCAAGTAGTCTTATTATTTTTTACAGATATAAAAAACCCCATGTGGTTAATTTCTTCTTATATTGTTTGTGAATTTTATTTGACTTAGGGAACATTAAATATTTTCTTTGAAGGGGTTTGTTTTTTTTTTTTTTTTGGTTGTACCAAAGTGTAGTACAGTAATATTTATAATGATTTGAGTTTTTTATTCATCTGCTTCAGCCCCCAGAGATACCTCCTTCATCACTGATTATCTTCCTCCTTTCCATATGGGTCGTTAGTATTTGAAACATAGAAAGGAATTAGAACTCTTACTGGGAAAGGGTTGTGTCTTCTTACAGGGAACTGTAAATATAATAATAAACCCTGGAAAATAAAAATCAAGGAGTAGCCCTGGGTTCACTTTTGTCATTGCTAATATGAAAAAATAACCTGTAAAAAAACCCCAGCACGTTCTTCAAAGGGAAATGCTTTGCTGAAACAGTAGCTTGGCTGACAATACCTGTTATTATCTGAGTGGGAAAGTCAAACGTGGCATTGGAATGCATAAAGTGGGAAGGAAAATTTCCTAGGAAATAAGCAAAGCCTGGAGTCCCTGTTACTCTGTGCTAATGAATCCATTGGGGGTAGAGTTCAGCAGGCCAGAGAAGTTCATGCTCAACAGCCTTGTCTAAACATCCCTGGCCACGAAGCCATTAAAGAGAAAAACTTTACACCATGTTTCATTAAAAAGGGAAGAAAAGACACATTGGGACTGCAGCCACACAAGGGACTATCCAATTTTGTCAAGGAAAACAAAGCTGCCATTTCGTATGCATCACATCTATTTTTTTACTGAAGGGTGGCTGAGATAAGTTGAAAATTACAGTTAGGAAGAACCTGAATCTACAGAATACTCAAACACCCCAATAAATCACATGTTCTTGTGATGGATCCTGTGCAATAACCACAAGAGCCAAATTCCAACTGCCTTACATACTGGAGTTCCCATCCTTTAAGCAGATCAAAGCAAGATTTGAATTTATATATAAACCAGAAAATTGTGGGAAATTCTGCATTTGGGTCCTAACCACAACTGGAAACATACTTAATGTAACTGCTGCAAAATACAGGAATTTTAACATTGAGACTAGAAGTGAGGACACCAGGCTTATATAAGTGATTAGAGACTTGCTTTTGCTGGCACTGAACTGCACAGGGAGGAGATGGCATCTGTTATAATCTAATTTTGAGGAGAGAAAATAATAGAGCACAGATATGCTTCTGTTTCCTAAGGGATGCAGCACTTGTGCGTCAGATGAAGTCTTGGGTTCTTTAACAAATGTTCTCTCCCCTTTCAGTGATCCAGGAAATAAGGAAAGATGAATTCCTACAATGATCCTTACCACTAACAATGTAAACAAAACCCCTTTTTGGAATCTAACTTCTCTTTCCAATGCATTATTTGGCCCAAGCAGAGAGCAGAACAAAAAAATCCCCTATTTACTATTGTTTGCACAATACACTGACCCAAACTGACCACAAATTGATTTAGTCTTGAGATCAGAGGAACCAAGCTCTGCTGGCAGGTGCAGAGGGCAAAGAGCCCAAAGAGCAAAGCCTCAGTGAGCCAGTGAGGCTGTGGCCTCAGAGAGAGCTGTGTCCTCATGGAAACCTTTCCTTCCACTCCCTCTGGGGCTGCATTTCCTCATGGAAACCTTTCCTTCAACTTCTGCTTTAGGTTCCATTTTCTTATGGAAATGTTTCCTTCCACTCCTGCTTTGGGCTCTATTTCCTCATGGAAGCTTTTTCTTCCACTCCCTCTGAGGCTGCATTTCCTCATGGGAGCATTTCCTTCCACTCCTGCTTTGGGTTCCATTTCCTTATGGAAATATTTCTTTTGACTCCTGTTTTGGGTGCCATTTCCTCATGGAAACCTTTCCTTCAATTCCTGTGAGGCTCCTCATGGAAGCCTTTCCTTCCAGCCCTGTTTTGGGTTCCATCTCCTCATGGAAGCCTTTCCTTCCAGCCCTGATGAGGCTCCATCTCCTCATGGAACCTTTTCCTTCCATTCCCACTGAGGTTCCATTTCCTCATGGAAGCCTTTCCTTCCATTTCTGTGAGGCTCCTCATGGGAACCTTTCCTTCCAGCCCTGCTTTGGGCTCCAGCAGTGCTGCAGGCTCCCTGCTCGTGTCCCCAGGGCCGTGCAGGTGTCCTGGGCTGCTCCCCTGCCTCACCCATGGTCACAGAGGTCAGTGGCTTCCCTCAGCTGGAGAATGTCCCTTGGAGGATCCCCAAGTTCAGGGGCTCCCTGCTGGCACACTGGGGTGTCCCTGTCCCTGATGCCCTTGTCCCTGGCTGTCCCTCGTGCCTGGGCACTCAGGGACAGGCAGAGCCACCAGGGGACATCTCTGGTGTTTCCAGCACTTCCCTGCTGCTCCTGGGTCTGGCTGATCCCAAACCCCCTGGGGCAGGAGCTCACAGGGGCCTGGGCTGTGTGGCCATGGAGCTCCTCAGGGAGGGTTTGGGTGGCTCTGTGGCTGAATTTGGGCTGGTTTTAGAGCCACAGAGGTGGTGTCCTCCTCTGCCCAAGCTAAATGACAATTCCTGCCCATCAGGAGGAGCACAGCTGCTACTGGGAACAGTTAAACAATGGAACTGGGAACAGCTGTCCACAAAAAGCTCCCAATCCCCAAATCTTGCAATGGGGGAAGAAAAGAAAGGTCTGCAGGTTCATAAATTTCCTTTTTGTTTTCCATCACATGTCACCACATGAAAGCTCTTACATGGAAAATGGCAATACAACCATGGAAAAAAAAGCAATACAAAAAAAAGAGTAAAGAAGTGGGAAGAGAGAACTCTCTATTTTCAGTAAAACTGGGATAACACCAATGAAGTGGAGTTATTTTATCCTGGTTTGAGCCTTTATGCTACTTCTCATAAAATGAAAGGAAAATCTATTTAACATGAATGTATCTGATGCAAAACAGTTCTGAGTTGATCAGTTCCTTTTAAATTAAGTATCTCAAATTTTAATTTCAAAATTATGGTATACTCTATAAATTTAAGGAAATTCAATTTTAAATTCTTTTAAACACCTCCTCCCCCCCGATTTCCCACTCACCTAAATATTTTTCAGTGATGCTGTTGAATACAATATTTTATTCATGGAATATATAATATTCCACTTTGCTGTTAACTGAACAGCATTTACACATTGATGAAAGAGTCTCTGCTTTTGAGAGAACAAAGCAATGGTAGCCAAGTGATCAAAAGGCACAAAATGTATGTATGTAAGTATGTATGCAGGAAAGTAGAATTGTCTGCAAATAGGAGCAGATGAATTAGAATGCTGCTTCAGTAGGTGCCTAGGGAAGCAATACCTGTGATTCAATACCAAACCAACACCATCTCTGACTGCTGGCTGTGCACAGAGGGCTCTGGGGGCTCTGCTGCCCTCAGGGTGTGTGAGAACATCCCACAGGAGAGCCCCGAGCAGCCCTGTGGGCACAGAGGGGTTAATGGGACACGCGGAGCAGCCCTGTGGGCACAGAGGGGTTAATGGCACTCGGGGAGCTGTAAACTTTAAAACCAAAGCTGGTGGCAGCCGCCAGCCCTGCCAGGGCAGCAGGGACAGGAGTGAGGGGCAGCAGAGCCTGGGCGTGCACAGGACAGGGAAGGGAGAGCTGCCAGTTCCCATGGGCAGAACCTTTTGTTTCCTTCACCCCACAGTGCCCAGCTGGGGCTCCCCGTGCCCCTTCCCCACCCTTAGGGACCCCTTAGGGACCCTGTCCTTTTCTTGGGGCTCCCTGTGCCCCTTCCCCACCCTTAGGGACCCCACAGGGACCCTGCCCCACTCTCGTCCCCCTGTCCAACCCCCCCACGTTCATGTCTGGAGCTGCTGGTCCTTAACTCACCCTGGGGACTGTACAAGCAGACCTTACAGCCATAGCCAGTGCCAAGAGTCCATCAGGGAATGGAGAACCCCTTGTCTTGCGAGGTGGGGTGAGAGCCCCACCAAGGAAATGCAGATTTTTCCTAGCAGATGTGCTCTTCTGTGGATATAAATCATGTGCACTACATTGAAATACACGAGAGTGTATTGTGAAATGCATACATTAACTGCTGAATGATAACACTGGAAATGTATATACATCACACCCCAGCTATTTATACAATATAATAAGTCTTAGATGTATAACATAATGAATTCTGTACAAAATAAACTGTAAGTTAAGACAATGAAACAGAACTTTTATATCTGTGTAATTTGTATGCTGATTAAGTTATTCAAGCTTCAGTTTTCATCTTTTAATGTGCCCTTTAAAAAAATACTTATTTTCTATAGGCAGATGTCTGAAATAAAGACTTGAGTCTTCAGAAGAGAAGCAAATGAAAGACTGAAAGAAACAGATTTTGCTGGAGAAATAAAAATAATGTTCATGTGGTTGTTTTTTTTTTTAAAAACCATTTGGTGTTGGTGCTGGTCTGGGTGAGCTGCTGGCTGGGCTGAGGGCGATGTGCCCCTGCCAGGTGAGCAGGAACCAGCAGTGAGGATTTCTCAGGTGTTTCCTTCCTAAAGCAGCACAAACCCCTCCCCAGAGCAGCACAAACCTCTCCCCAGAGCAGCACAAACCCCTCCCCAAAGCAGCACAAACCTCTCCCTCACCTGGGAAAGGAACAGCCCAATGAATATAACTGGGTCTGTCATCCAAAAAAGGAGCCCTGAGGATCTGGCAGAGCTGCAGAGTGGTGTTTGTCACAGATTAAACTGGCCAGGTCCTGAAAGGTCCCTCAGCTGAGCTCCCCCTGGCCTTGTTAGGAGCTGGGCTGGGACAGTCCTGGAGGATGGAGAAGCCCTGTGTGACAGGGTCCTGTGCCTGGGCCCTGCAGGGCTGTGGGGCTGAGCAGCTCTGGGCTCTGGAAATGCAGCCAGTGTGACAAATCAGCAATTCTGCCCCCTCTCCTTGCAGCACAACTCTGCATTCCTGTTCCTGTCCCAGAGCCCCGCCTGGGCAGGTTCTGCAGGGTTGGTCACTGAGGGAACAGAATTGAGCTGTCTCATTGAGAGGCAGCTGGCTGCAGGAATTAAAGTGAACTGGTGATGTTGTGAGACCTGTTCTGCAGCCCTCAGAGGGCATCGTGCTCCCAAAAACATATGTATCAGCATCAGAGCATCAGGATTTCTAAAGCAATGCAGATGAAGCTTGTCTCCTTCCTCCTGATAATCTTGGGTTAGTCTGTTTAAAAAACAATGGGATCTGTTGGTACAAAACCCAAATAAGCAGCTTAGGATTTAGTGGAAATGAAGAATGGATATTTTTAATCCTTCAATTTAAACCTGTGGTAGGCAGAGCAGAATACACACTTTATACCATGGAATTATCTGTAGGAATTTTTTTTTTTTTTAATCAGGAGAGTCCTACAGCACCCAAATCCCTTGAACAAATCCTGTGAGTGGGGAGCAGGTTAAATCTTCCTGTGACATCTCCTAGAGCACCCAAATCCCTTCAGGGGATCCTGAGATTGGGGAGCAGGTTAAACCTCCCTGGACACCCCCAGGACAAGGTCCCCCAGGGCATCCCCAGGGTTTGATGGCCTGTCCTGCCCATCAGGGGCACAGCCTGGTCACCCTGGCAGGGTTTGGATGCAGCACTGCAGCAAGAGGAGCTGCTCAGAGCACAGCACAGAGCCCTGGCACTCCCTTTGTGCCCATCCTGGGCAGCACTCACCTCAAGCACTCTGCACCAGCAGCTTTGTTCTCTTTCCAGCAACAAAGGGCACTTGTCCATCCCCCTGCATTAGAAAACACATGCTCTGTCATTTCCACTGCAGGCATAACTTAGTGAGCCATCCAATCTGAGCCAGTTCACTGGACAGAGAAACTCAGATGATAAACAAACTCCCATATTAGCAACAAATAATAAAACCAAAAAAATGCTCTTGGCAGCAGCTTTTTAACACCCATCTCAGTGAATGTGTCTGCTTGGTTTCAAAGCCATGCATCTGCTTCCTCCTCGTGTTTTCTCTCTCTCCTGGAATGGAGGCATCTCTCTAAAGCCTGGAAAAGCTGCTTAGCCCTGGAGAGGGCACACCTGGAGACCTGCTCCCAGCCCTGGGTGCCCCAGGGTCATTCCCTGGCCTGGAGGTGCCCCAGGACTGCAGCCCTGGCATGGGCAGGGGGCTCAGAGCTGCTCTGCTGAGCCCCAGCAGCCCCAGGAGAAACCTCAACAGGCTCTGTGGCCACTGCAGGGCAAGGAGAGAGGGAAATGGAGCCAGGTTTGCCTCCGTGTCCTTCAGCAAAAGGACAAGAGGCAAAGGGCACTGATTGAAAGTGAGAACAAAATGAGGCAGTGACCAGCTGACCCTCAGGGACTCTGCAGAGCAGGCAGAGCTGGGCTTTGCTGTGTCCCCAGTGAACCAAACACTGCACAGAGCCACGAGCTGGGAGGGACCCCAGCCACAGAAGGGAAAACAGCATTCCCTGAGCCCTGGCAGCACCCCTGCCATCCAGCCTGGCAGCTGGGGGGGCTTCACTCTGCTCTCAGGCTGCTTGTGCCCTCGTGCTGGCCAGGGAGCAGAACACAAACAGGATTTGTTCCTGAATCACCATCCCACAGCAACAGGCCATGTCTAGGCCTGGATGGAGGCCCTGGAGTGTCCCTGGATGTTCCTCTCTCCCTGGGTGTGATTTCAGGGTAAATGAGAGGAGATGAAGTGCACTGGGGCGTTGGCAGTGCTGGATATATCCAGTCCTGTATCCCTGTGCCCCTGGCTGAGCATCCCCTGGGTGGTTCCTGCTTTTCTGTGCCCCATTCTGAGGTGTGACCACATCCCCTGCACCCTGCAAAAGCTCAGCAGAATTTTTCCCATCTTATTTTTGCACTTTTTTAGTTGAGCTAAACCCCCTTTCACTTTCCTTCTGCAGTTACTGTAAAAGGCACTGCAACTTTACTAATTTATTTGCAGAAACCATTGAAGATTCCATCTGCTGTGATCAAATCCCCTTAAGTAAAATATAAACTACTGCTCCTCTGAATGTAAAGCCTAAATCAATAATGGACATGAAATCATCAAGTTTAATCTCAAACACAGTGAACCCAAGTAATCACTCTTCTTGATATAAAACTAATTCTGTTTGACAATAAAATACTACTAGTCTGTGCCATAAACCAATGGAACAAATAACTTTCTTAACCCTGACAGTTGCTGTCCAAAATCATTACATCTCCTCTCCCCAGCAATCAAGCATGTCACTGCAGGAAATTCCAGCTCAGCTCCTTCCCTCAGACTGCTCACATGCACTTGGAAATGACTGCTCTTCAAGCAAAGTGTGGGGCTGCTTTGGCTTCTCCTCCTCCAGCTGGCCAAAAATGGGGTTTGCCAGGACACAGGGCACAGCAGCAAGGGAGAACTGCAGGGACAGAATTCCACTAATTTCCTTCAGGGGACACAATTCCATTCATTTCCTTCAGGGGACAGAATTCCATTCATTTCCTTCAGGGGACAGAATTCCATGATTTTCCTTGCTCAAGAGTCACTGAATGCAGTTACTGAATACACGTTATTATTAATTAACTCAGCATCATTAAAGCATTGCTGCACTGAGGAAGCTTTTCAAAACCAGGATTTTTTGATTTAAGATGCAAACATCCACCAGAGTCTCAATTATTTACCACTACAAGAGGTACCCAACACGTTTTGGCTGTTGCCTTTTAACCACTGGGTTCTAGATAACCCATGGAGTCAGAAATCAGCTCAGGAAAAAGACCTGAAAGAACATCTGCAGGTCTTCACTGCTCTTTGGCTCCACTGCCACTGGAAATCACATGGAAATGATTTCAATTATTTCAATTATTTCACCCTCGAGTTCTGACACCACCTTCCATGCCTGCAATCCCATTTTAAACCTGGACCCCCAACACTTTGTGGGGCAGAGCAGAGTCTGGCAGAACATCCCTGTTGAGATCAGCTCCAGGGAGATCCTCCAGCCCCCAGATGCCCAAAGCTCTGCATTTCCAGCAGCTCTGCTTCCCTTCAGAGCTCCCAGAGCTGATGCAGGGATTGGGATTTTCCTGTCTCACACAGCCCCTGCTCCTGGGGTTATTATTCTTGTCAAAACTCTTCCCCTGCATAACTCCACATCACAAGAGCCAGGCCAAAGCTCAGAGCCTGATCTGTGGCAGAGGCTCTGCAAGGCTGATCCTCTCCCTGCTGAAATCCTGGGCTGGGAACAAGAGCCAGGGGCTGCTGTCATCTTGTTCGTGTCAAAGCTTGGGGCTTTCCCCCCCTCCTCTCAATATTTCTGAAAATTTGTACCCTCTCACAGTCCTTGATAACAGTCTGGCATCTCTGAAGCTGAGAACTTTTAATATTCTGTGGGGTTTTTTCCCCCAGCACTTCTGTAATTTCAGGAAAAAAGGTATTTGATATGGTGGTTTTATAGTGAGAGGAGGAGCAGGAACATTTGCTATTGTGTGAGAAAAGACATTTGAAATAAGTGTTATAATTTTATAACTCTCTTTTTTTCTGTAACTATAACAGGAATGAATAGCTTTGAAACAGAATGGGCTTTGCTTTCTGTGCAGGTAGGATTTTTTAATTTCATTTTCTCTCAGGCCTTGATATTTAAATTGGGCAACATCTTAAAAATGGAACAACACTTGCAAATGTATTCAGAGTGATGGTTTGGATGTATAATTATAAAGATTCTGAAAGATAAAGAATTCAGTATTTTAACCAACGTGCCAGATTTTAAATGACAATTATAGCTTTCTGTGGTTCAAGAATCAACATGCTGTTTCTCTTCTGTTGGAGAAATATTCATCAGCACCACCATGGCATTCTGGCAGCAATTATTTACAGTTCAGCCAGGAATAGACTGCCAGTATTACCTGTGACAAATGCTGCAGGAACCTGCCCAGCACTGAGCTCCAAAGTTGGAATCCTGGCTGGAAAAGACATTTTTTTTTTGTATTTTCCCCCTTACTGGGTTATTTCTGCCCAGGCTGGATCCCTCTGCAGTTTGGGTGTGTGGACAGCAGAGCCCTCCCCATGGCCAGGAGAACATTTGTCCTCCCAGGCAGGGATTTAGGGGGGAATTTCCTTCCCTGGAGCCCAAACTGAGCTGGGAATTGTTTCCAACAGTCCTGGACTGTACTGGGACAGAATCCAGGCTGCTGGACAGAGTTTGTCCCCAGGATGGGAACTCTCCTGGGTGCATGGGCACATGCCAGGGCTGTCCCTGCTCCCCTGACACCCCAAATGTTCTGTCCCACAGGGATTCCTCCCTGCTGGGCCATTCTGCACTGAGAACCTCCCCCGAGGCTCCCCCAGACCCTGCACAGCCCCCAGAGCCCCCAGAGGCCCCAGGGACCATGGGCAGTGCACATGGTGTCCAGGCTGGTTCCCCCAGGAAATTCCACTTTGCACTGTCCCATGTCCCTCCAGGATCTGTGCCCACCAGGAAACTCCACTTTGCTCTGTCCCATGTCCCACCAGGATCTGTGCCCACCAGGAAATTCCACTTTGCTCTGTCCCACGTCCCCCCAGGATCTGTGCCCACCAGGAAATTCCACTTTGCTCTGTCCCACGTCCCACCAGGATCTGTGCCCACATTGCCCCTCCAATCCTCTCCCTGCCCTGTGGAACCCACCACAGCTCTGTCACACAGCAGCTCTCACCACGCCCAGGCAGAAAATCTGATTATTCTTGGCTCTGATGATTTGTATTGATCAAAATGATTAATTCTGGTGGAGGTGGGGAAGGAGGAGCAGCTCTGCACACAGAGGGATGGGGTCACCGTGCCCAGTGCAGCTCTGCCACATCCAGATTGTTCTCCTCAGAGCAGGGAAAATCCCCCAAAGCCTGTCCTTGGCACAGTGGGATCCTCAGGGATTTGTCACCCAGCTGTCCCAGTGCCAAACACACCAAGGAAATTGGGGAAATTTAGGAAAAGTCTCCCCAGCTCCCAGGTGGTGTCTCCACACCTGGTTTGTTTCAGCAAAATGTTCAATTCAACATCATAATCACAGTGAAATTCCACTGAAAAACAACATAAAGGAAATGTTTTAATTAGGGTTCCTTTAGCAATGGAGAAAAACAAAACCCATATGTTTTAAAGGCTTTTAGGAATTAAAGTTTTGGGTTGATTTCTGTGTGTCAGCTGGAGGTTTCCTATTTTCCTTTTTCTTCACTTCAATAAAATTCTTGGTGAGGGGGATGTTTTGGAAATTTCTAATCCACATGGCTCCTTCTACTCTAGAGTGAAAAAAATCAACGTGGAATTGTCCAAATTTCCTGCAGAGCCCAAATTCTGAGTTTCAGCTGATGTTAATCAGCCAATTTAATTATTGAGCCAAATTCAGAGCCTGATCTAACCTGCTTGACTCCATTCCATCACCAAGTGAAAGAAACCAGCAGAAAAAAAGTCATTTTTCCATCCTAGACTTGATTTGTTTTTTGCTTTTCTAGGCACAGTGCACATGTGACCCACTGTGGCAGGAATTCTGACAGGAGAATTCCCAGGATTTCCACTCCAGTCCCAGCCATGGGGAGGGGGAGCTTGCAGGTCACCCACCTGTGATTAAGTGATTCCAGCACCTGCTGAAAGCTTTGCTCAAAACAGGATAAATTTTTAATCCCTCCAAATTGCTTCTGCAGCTGCACCAGGTTTCTCTTTCTTCCCTAAAATATTGATAAGGTGGGAGCAGGATTCTGCAGGGAGAAGAGATCAGTTTAAAAAATGAACTCTCCGCCTCCTGAGCGTTTTTCTGGGACTTGCTCATGGATTATTCTTCTTTGATTATCTTAAAAATGTCTCCTGGCTTTCCATGTTGGTGACATGCACCTTCTTGTGGCTTTTGGAAAGCTGGGGATGAAAATGGAGGCAAAACATCTTGTGCCCCAGATCTCAAAGTTAAAGAAAGCTCTGCTCTCACCAAACTTGGTGTCAGAATTTCAAATTTCTCCTAAAGAGCAATTTTCCCCCTCTGGTTTGCATTTTCTGCTAATCCCCTTCTTTTCTAGGGTTTTCATGGGCAGGAAACAGACATAACAAAGCATATCAGAGGATTTAACTACTGTTTTCCAGTGTTTCAGGCAGGTTTAATCCAGGCCTTTATCCCAATCAGAACCTGTGACGGTTTTTTAAATCCTCTCCTCATAATTATTATTTACAGTTAATGCCACAGGACCCAGAGTGAAGCTGGTTGAGCATTTTCTCACAAAAAGCATTTTCAGAAACAAAAGGCTGGTTTCGATGAGTTTTAGGGGAAAACTGGCTGGAATTTCTGGTACAATGCATGGAACAAAAGCTCACCTGATTTTCCCTTTCCTGGGGCTGTGAACATCACAGAAAACTGAAACCTGAGATAAAAATGAATCTGGGCAGAAAAGCAGGGACTGGAGCTTTGCTGCCCACACTCACAGAGAGCAACCAGGGTTTCTGCAGCTGAAATATTCCAGGGGATTTGGCTCCTTCTGGAAATGATTTGCAGTTTGTGCCTGTCTGGGATCTCCAGAGGTGGGAGGAGCAGGGGAGCTCTGCAAGGTGAGACTCAGGAACAGCCTGGAGACCTCTGAGCTCTGCCACCTCCTGCACTCCTGGAGAGTCAGAGTTCTTTGCTGCATCACTGTGACAAACAACTTCTGCTTTTCCCCTTAAAACTAATTTTTTGTTGGTTTTTTTGTCTGTTTTTTCCTCACTACTGGTGCAGCATTTTCAATTAATGGCATTTGAAGAGATCACAGATGGGTGAGCAGGCTTGGAGAAACCAAAAATTATCTTTACCAAAATGTGTGGAGCAATCCTGTCTTTATTCTGATGTTTCCTATGAGGACCCACTTCTCCTAACTAGAGCTTGCTGGGTTTCTTTTAATACAAAACATCTCAAAAACTTTTCTTTTGACTTTCTGTACAAGTGCTAAAAATGTTTAATGTCCTCTTGGACTCATCAGATCATCCTCAAAGCTTAACCCTTCCCATAATTTGAATTTTCATCCATTCCAATGGTTTTTATATTTCCACAGAACAGAACTGGGGTTGCAATTGTACTTCTTATTTATATTTATAGACTGAGCCAGCCAGCAACACTGGGTTGTTGAAACTGGTAAGAATTTCAGTTCTTGTTTAAGAAACACAGAGAAGGAGCAAGCACAGATCCATCAGAGATCTTTTCCATCAGAGCCAGATTTCCAATGGAAATTTCAGTTGCAAGCAACATTTTTGCAGAAAATGCTGTTTTCTCACTGAAGAACTGAGCCACCAAAATGAAGTATATGTTAAATCTGAAATACTGCAATTATGCCTTTGAGAACTGTGGTTTGTTTGCTTTTTTTCCTGCTCTCCCAGCCCAAATCTTTCCAGGACACAATTTGGCAAGCACAATTTATTTCCCAGGCTCTGGTCTGAGCAGGGATCCTGGTGGGAGGCACAGCCTGACCCTGAGCAAACCCTGCAGGCAGTGGCAAAGAGAGGATGGCCACGAAATACAGACATTTATCTATAAAAACACAACTCAAATCTCAATAACAGCGAGAAAATACCCGATTTCAGCTTTTGGCTGGAAATTCCAAGCTTGCCAAGGAAGGGAAATTTCCACTTCACCCCTGCAGCCAGGTGAAGATCCCACTTAGAACCCCTCATAATTCAGGAGAATTTCCCACTCCTGTCCCTGCTCTGTTCCCAGCTCATAACTCCTCCTATTTAAGTGCTAAGAAAACAATCTGAAAATCAGGAAATCCCCCGAGGGGCTCATTAATTGCTAACTGGCAGCTGGAAAAGAGGGAAGGAAAGGGAAAGGGAAAGGGAAAGGGAAAGGGAAAGGGAAAGGGAAAGGGAAAGGGAAAGGGAAAGGGAAAGGG
>JAWWEY010000045.1:12557979-12578429 GCA_035582745.1 Loriotus luctuosus
GGGAAAGGGAAAGGGGAAAGGGAAAGGGGAAAGGGAAAGGACAGTCTGGACCAGGACTCTCCAGGAAAGGACAATCTGCACCAGGAGTGTCCAGGAAAGGACAAAGGACAATCTCTGCACCAGGACTCTCAGCAAAGGACAATCTGGACCAGGAGTATCCAGGAAAGGAAAGGAAAGGAAAGGACAATCTGCACCAGGACAGTCCAGGAAAGGACAATCTCCAGAGCAAGACTCTCCAGGAAAGGACAATCTGGACCAGGGTGGTCCAGAAAAGGACAAAGGACAGTCTCTGCACCAGGATTGTCCAGGAAAGGACAGAAGGAAAGCCCTCTGGACATCCCCAAAGCTCAGAAAATGGCCAGGATGAGTTTGGAATCCTCCCAGGGAGAGCAGTGCCAGCAGCAGAGCCATTCACACCTGACCTGAACAACCCAAAGTATCAGGAAGGCAGCAAAGGGAATTTCTCCTGGTGTGAATCATGCCTGAATCATTCTGAACCGAAATCCTGAGGGGAAAAAATAAATAAATAAAAATTCTGATGTTCTCGGGCCTCCCAGGAGCCCACACGAAGCAGCTGACTTTGTCCTGAGATGTGTGTGCAAAGCATCAAGGGCAGAACATGTTTTTGTCTAAATATCAAAGGAAACAAAGTTTGTCAAGGAGAAACACACCAAGTCCTTTTAACTTATTCAGATTTTGACACAGCATTTTTTGAAGCACTTTCCCTCATCCAGATTAGATAGGAAAACCTGAAAAGTTGTATATTAGCCAAGCAAGAATGTTCTTTTTTTTTCCACTTAAAAATAACTTTCCAGAGTGAGATTTATTCCATTTTCTGGTAAAACATCTCCCATTTGAAAAGGTTAGGCTCAAAACAAAATTCCTCAACATAACTGAAATGTTAAGCCTTTTTTTTATTTCCATCAGTATGCTGTACACTGCCACCAAAAATAAACATTCTTCTTCAGAAACTAAGAGAACTCCTAGGAAGTAGAAAAGCCACTTTATCCACAAACCTGCTTTAAGAGGAACAGAATTAAAATCTTTTTTCCCTGAGAGTGTTCATTTTGTGATGTTGCAAACCTAGCAGCTCTCCAATTTGCATCTTTTTTCCCAAAAATAAACAGGAGAGGATCAGACCCTGGTTTCTATCATACAGAACAAGCCTTGAAGAATGCAATTCTATTTACAGGGGGGGCAGCAGGGACCTTCAGTTTGCATTGGTAATTCTGTGCCCTCACAAACAATGGGATTTCCTCAGTGCCACAGGAACCCCTCTGGAATCCAGCTGATAATCCACATACAGGGAACAGTTCAGAAATGGAGAGTGCTCTCCATTAAACCATCAGTGCAACATCCCCTGACAAGGCAATGGTCAGGAAACCCTGGTAGGAAACCCAGCAGTGCCATCCCTGGGGTAACCACACATCCTCTGAGCACAAAGATCTCCCAGGGTTTTCCTGAGAAAACTCAAAGAAAAAATGAAAACCGTGATTTTCTCAATCTCTGCACCTGGCATGCAATCTCTCTTTGTCAAAAATGTTTCCAAGAAGGAGTTGTCCCTTCTTGACCAATAAAAGATTCCTAAAAACCAATCAAGTCTTAAGTCCACCATTATTTCTATAAAAACTGTAGATTTCTATTAAGTACCATTTCATACCTTCTGATAACAGTGACTGTGTCACCTTCATCTGCCCCCAATACCCCTGTGGTGACAATTCCCTGCTCACTTTTATAAAATCCTATACATTTAAGTATATATAAAAATATATACATATTTCATATATTTATATTATAGATATCTATTTTGCAACATATATAATTTTATATAGATATACAAGTATATGTATATATAATATATGTAAGTGTACATATAATATATAAATAAATTTATAAATATATGTAAATAAATAAATAAATAAATAACTCAAACCCTTTTTTCCCTACACAAACAAGAATACATCTGATCTCATTGCCATCCCTAGCAGCACCCAGCACGTGGCTGGAGATGGGGTTTGCTGCAGGAGATGCTGGTGCCTGGCTGCATTCCATGCACTGCTGGATCACCAGGGATAATTGTGGGGCCAGGATCACATCAGTTGTCACCACTTGGACAGAGTCCACCTCTCCTTTCATGGACTGAAATGTGTGAAATTCAATTGCTCTGGTGAAGTCTTAATTTTGTACCAATTTACTCACAAACGCCGAAAGGGAAATAAAATGTAAAACGTGCAAAAGATGAAAGCACTCCTGTGCTAATGAGAGCCATCTGCTCGTTCCTTTCCCTTTTAAAGCCCTTGCAATGGGTGGAAATGAAAGACTTCAGACACATTTTCATGTCTTGAGCCTCAACAACAAAAAATAAACTCACAGACTCATCATCTTCAGTCAGAAAACCTGGGCTGAGGAGATCAGCCTCAACCCAGGTGCTCCAGGGCCACTTTGGATGCACCACTGCTGGGACGGGGCTTTTGCCCACACCAGGGCTGAAATCCATGTGCAGAATGCCCTGGGTTTGACCATTCCCTGCCATTTCACCACCAGTTCATCCCAGTTTGGTTTGCCCAAAGCAAACAGCACAGCTTTTATCCACAAGCACCATAACACACACGTAAATATAGAAAATATATTTACATATGTATAAATACATCAATATATTAATATAGTATTTATATTATATATTTATAAATGTTATTATATATATTTTTATATATTAAATATGTTTCTATTCTAGGTGATTATATATTTTTATATTTTATAATATATAACACACATTATATATAATATATATTATAAAATAAAACCACTATAAATATATATAAAACATATATTCTAGATAAGATATATTTTATATATTATAAAATATAAGCACTTTATAAATATATAAAAATGAATATTATATATTATATTCTATTACATATTATAAAATATATACACTGTATAAATATATATTATATTCTTTTATATATTATAAAACATAAACACTATATAAGTATCTATAAAATATATATTACATCTATAATATATATTTTATACAGACACATAAATCTATAAAATATAACCCCTCAGACCAAGCCATGTTTAAGTGGAAAATGAATCCTCTAAGCACAAAGACTGGCACAAGGATATGGAATTGGCAGCTCACCACCTCAAACAATTTTTAAATGCCAAGCACCCATTAGACATGTGGATATGAACAGATTTATAGCCCTGCTCAGAGCTGCAGCACAGCAGATACATGTTTAACATTCAGCCAGAGGTGTCTCTAATCAGATCCACAACACAAAACCACACAAGTCTCAGCAATCAACTGATCAGGAAAAAATTACTGATTTTTGCAGGAGGGGTTGTTTCAGTTGCAGGCAGAATTTAATGGATGGTGCAAGCAGGAGTGATGGGCTGGTGCCAGCCACCCTCACACCCTGTCACCTTCTGGCCTAAGTGCTCAAATGGGAGTTAACTGGTTGAACAGCCAGAGAAAAATAATGTTCATTCAGAAAAAAAAAAAAGACAATTTCAAGTGTTTTCTCAAATATAAATATAATATATATAAAATAGATATAATATAAATTCCCCTTCCCTGAGCTGAAATTCCCTTTTCCCTGGTGAAACCCAAGAGTTTCACAGGGCTCTGCTTCTGGAATGAAGGATCCCAGGAGATGAGGGGAGAAATTTGAGACAGCTTTTGACAGGAGCTAAACAAGATAGAGTGGGAAGGACTTGTGGTTTATTGGAGTGGAAGCCCAAACTGAAATTTGCCTCTGTGGGGTACAAGAACCTAAAAGTGCTGGCTGGATTTCTAGCAGTGGCTCCCTGTGTGAGGGATGAGGAAACAGGACCTGGAGCAGAAGTCAGATGAATGAAATTTAAATTACTGCATTCTTAAAACCTACAGTGGATGAAAATCCACCCAAACACTTCATATTTGCACTAGCTTTTCACCTCTTATTTTTCTATCCCTTTTATTCAGCTTGACACAAATGGCTGCCTAATAAATTAACACAACCTTGATTTGACAAGCTTTTCCCCAGTTGCATTACAATGTCAAGTACCAGGGCCACTGCCTTCAGCACAGCCTTGACCATTTGTCATTTTCTTATAATTAATTACAGCTGTCTCAAGCAAGGCTGTACAGAAATGATAAGACTATTATGCAGCTTTCAACATTCACTGTCTGAGGGATTTTTGCTCTCTTCATTGTTCTCCAGGGGGCCATTGTCCAACGGTTTGGGTATAAAATTAATTTTATCATTAATAGGAATCCAAAGCCAATTTTCTTTCATAGCTTAAACTTTTCTTTTCTTCATATTTTGCTAATAGCTTGGGTGTTAAGAATGCACCACGTGCTGGCCTGGGAACAGGCAGAACTCACCCTGGGCTGGAGTCAACTCCAGAAGCTTCAGCTTGCAGGAGAACACTGGAATTTCAATCCTTGCTTCTCATCTGCACCAGAAACTCTTTCCTCCTTTAGGACTCCCAGGTAAGAAACACCTAAAGAGAAAATAAAAATAAAAGAGTCTGTGGTAAATTTCATAATGTAAAGTTTATTTAAGGGTTTCACTTCACAGGCTGCAGCTGGCCATACCTGTGAGGTTTTTTACATCATCTCATGAGAATGATGCCCAAACTCCTGCCAGCTGTGGAGTTACAGGGTGGCAAACAGGACTCCAGCAGGACCCTTCCCTTCCCTTCCCTTCCCTTCCCTTCCCTTCCCTTCCCTTCCCTTCCCTTCCCTTCCCTTCCCTTCCCCAAAATCTATCCCATGCTTTGAGAAAGTTTTATCTCACTTGTCCATATTATCTTGGTATTTGGACAGATCTTTCAGGGTAAGTAAAATTACACACACCATTATCTCAGATTTCTCAATTATGAGCTATTTGTATTACAAAAACACTTTCCAGGCCCAGCCAAGGCTGGAGCCACCTGAATCAACCCCTCCCCGAGGGATTCACACAAGGCAGGTGAAAGCAAGAAGTGAAAGAACTCTGATTATTGGGGCAAACATGCTCAGCTGCTTGGAAGCAGAGCTGAGAGGAGGAACCAAGGGTCTCTGCTTTTGTTCAGCCTCTAATCCAAGCCCTCAGCCATGACCTTCCCCGAGGGAACACCTGCCAGACACATGTCCAGCAACATCACCAAGAGCATCAGCCCTTTTCTTTTCCCTTCCATCACTTTGTGCAGGATGAACTTTAGGTGCACTGCTGCAGGAAATGAGATCCCTTTCCCTTTTATTCTCGTTTAGGTGACACTTGTGCAGGTATTTTGCTTTCTTTGCCCCATCTCTCTCTCCTGCTGGAACCTCCCTGGTCCCCCCAGCTCCCCAGGCTGCTCCCATTGCTGTTCCTGCTCCCATGGCACAATTATTGCTCAGGCACAGGAGGATGTTGGGTCACAAACACCAGACCTGCCAGGAAGGTGCTGCTCCCCCTGGATTTGTCCTGACCCACAGAAATAAGGACAGGCAGCTTCAAGGTCCACTCCTATTTCCACCACAGCTCGCCCTCGTCTCAGCTTGGCAGGGCAGAAGATAAATCTGATCAATCCCTGGTGCTTTCCCAACAGGGCATGGATGCACCTGCCTGGTTATTAGGCACCTTAAATAAATCAAATCTGGCTGTTTTCAGGACAATATTTATTTCCAGATGCATTTGTTAGGCTATAAATACACTTCCGTGTGTGTTATAAATAGAGTTTTAAAGAGAGATGTTTTAGGCATCTCTCCCTATTTCTGGAAAGTTTCATTCTGAAAAAAAAAGTAAACATTCAGCTGAAATTTAACCACTGACCTGAGGACAATATTGCAGCTATTCAACACAACCATGAAGAGATCAGCATTTATAATTCTCTGCCTGAACAAGTTGTCTTAATTGCATTATAAGACTCCTGGCCAAGCCACACAAACCATTTTCCAAGAGAACTTCTAAATACTTCTGGTTTTGGCCCTAAATCTTCCCGTGGAAGTCTTTCCAGTTGTGGATGAAAACACAAGCCAAAAGGAAGCCAAATACTCAATTTTCAATGAGGAAAATATAGCTTTTAGCAAACAAATTATGTCCTCAACTGT
This sequence comes from Loriotus luctuosus, assembly GCA_035582745.1. NCBI lineage: Eukaryota > Metazoa > Chordata > Aves > Passeriformes > Thraupidae > Loriotus > Loriotus luctuosus. The sequence goes on from JAWWEY010000045.1 coordinate 12,564,044, forward strand.
TCTTTGGGGAAGTTGGAGCATTAAAAAATAAAATCTTCATCTTAATTTCATTTTGAAAAGCTGACTCTCCTCCAAAAGATTTATTTCCCAGTGAAAGTTAAGGAGGTGAGAGACCTCTGGTAAGAAAGAAGAGACAGGATAGCTGCACACACACTAATAAAAAGAACTTGTAGCCTTATCTGTGACAAATAATTTTTCATTAAGTTGGTCTCATTGGCCAGCTGCTCACACTCTCAGGTTTTCTGTGCTCCACGAAAGAAAAAGAGAAATCTCAAGAACTGCAGTGCCAAAGCTCCCTGACCCCAGCCCCAGCTGGTTCCAGGCATTTTCCCCTCCACACAGGTGGAACTCCCATTTTCCCTGCTCCCAGCAGTTCCTGAATTTCGTGGTTTATCCTTTGGGTGGGAGCCCTGCCCTGAACTGTAAACACAACAAATTCTGCTCCCAGTGAATTTAGGGGCAGAACTTTCCTGGGTCCCTCTGAAAGGAGCCAGCCCCTTGCATGGAATATTGCACAATTCTGACAGCAGAGCTGCATTTCTCCTGCGTGCCCGTGGGTATTTCCCTTCTTCCTTGAATCCCCATTCCCCCAGTTCCCACTGACCCCTGTCTCCTGGGACACTTCAGGCAGTTTGCATCCACTCCATAAAAACATCCTTGGTGATGAGCCCATTGTTCTGTCAGTGCCTGGGACAGCCAGAGGAGGAGCAGAGTGAAAAGTGTTTCTATTGGTGCTTATATTGGTGTTTACATTGGTGTTTCTATTGGTGTTTGTATTCATGTTTCCATTGGTGTTTACATTGGTGTTTACATTGGTGCTTATATTGGTGTTTCTGTTGGTGCTTATGTTGGTGCTTATATTGGTGTTTCTGTTGGTGCTCATATTGGTGTTTATGTTGGTGTTTACATTGGTGCTTATATTGGTGTTTACATTGGTGTTTCTATTGGTGTTTGCATTTCCATCTCTCTGCTGCTGCAGGTTTTGTGTGTGCAGAATTCACCCTGTCAAAGAAATGCCCCTTTAAAGCAGGCCCAGCACGGGGACAGGCATGGCTGGCTCCCAGGGACACCTGCATCATCCAAGGACAAGGCATTTCAATTTTGAGGAACAGTTAATCCTGACACCAAGTCAGAGTTGCTAATGGTTACAGAAGCATTTTTCACAATGAAGTGCTGTTCTCCTTCGGTTGCCAAGTTGTTACTAATTCAGCCATTGAAGTAATGTGAGTTTTTATCTCATCCAGCCTGTGAAAGGGTCCTGCTAAAAGGAGCTGTTCCTGAAGAGCTGCATGTCCATCATACACACAGAAATCAGGTGGAACACTTCTGACAACAAATACAAGTCCAGCAGGACATTCAGGGCTTTCTCTGCTTTTATGGATGGCTCAATAACCACAATAACCCTGTCAGGGGGATTAACCCTTCCCTGGAACACCCTACCAAGTGCAGATTATGCTGATCTCAGTTTAAGTCCTCGAGGCTTGGAAGGATCTCTGCAGCTCTAAAGGTGCTGGTGTGTTCTCCTTTCTGACAGGGGCTGAGGGTGGTGCTTCCATCTCCACCTCAGGGTCAATCCTGTCCCTCAGGTGCTCCTGTGCATTCCAGGGCAGCTCCTGCTGGGCTTCAGTGCTGCCCTGCACTGGGACAGGATAAAGGATTGTTGAGAGTCTTCTGGTTCTTCCTCACAAAATGGCTTTCTTAGGAATTAATGGAGGCACAGACTCCACAATTAAAAAAAAAATTTAAAAGCTGATTGAGGTGGCAGCCCTGTTTTTTTCCCCCCAAAACTGAGCAACAAATGACACCCAGGCCATTCAAGCTGCAGAAAACAGAAGTGGAAATCTCCTCCCGTGGTGCTCCAGAGCTCTGTGGGTGTGCTCATTCCCCAGCACCCCAGAGCTGGGGGCTCTCACATTTTCCTCAAGTGCTGCATGCAGCCCCAGCCATTACTTCATGACAAATCCCTTTTTTTAGCATTCAGAATTCCACTGCTCTTTGGTGCTTCCATCCTTCAGACGCTGTGTGCTGTTCTGTCTCTGCAGGCTCTGCTCAGCCTGTTCCTCTCTTTTCATGTCTCCCTTCCTCCCCACAGCCCCCTGGGCTCCCTGCAGCATCCCCTCCCTGCTCTGATCCCAGCCCCTGACACTGCTCCACTTGGATCCTGCTTCTGGAACATTCTGTGCCGAGTTATTCCTGGCATTTAAACTATTTCTATGAACAGATTTCACAAGTTTTATCTCCCTTACATTTGTAATTTTTTCCCCCCCTCTGGTGCCAAACTGCAGCTGTGGGTGAGGGGGAAGCAGGGAAATGGAAGTTAAATATATATGTATTTATATATAAAAAATGGAAGTTAAATACCAAGTCTGGAAGGGTTAGAAAAGCAAGGAAGTCTCAGAGGGGAGTGGGATGGGGATGACATCATTTTGTCAAGGATCTCTTTCTCTTTGTATATCAACAAAATCAAATCTGGCCAGTCAAAAATTTTAATAAAAATTGTACAGAGAATTAACACACTGATTCCACACCATAACACTGATGGGAAATTTCAAGTGTTCTGCCAAATTTCACATTTAAGTTATTTTTGAAAATGCCAAAATGCTTCTTGCAAAAGTATTCTAGTGAAATTTTAACATTTTCCTCTGAAATTATTTTGGCTCTGGTTTTCATTTACTCCTTTTTTATTGTAAAAAAAAAAAAGAGAGAAAAGGCAAGAAAACATCAGCGAAGGAAAGGAAAAAAGTTTCAATGGCCTGAATACAGCTTTAAAGAAGAGTTTAAATCAGCCATTTTCACCCTGAATTTCATCGTTTCCACAAAGGTAAAAAATGTCCCATTTTCATTCTGCTCCACTTTGCATTTCTATGGACAATGCCATAAACAGCACGTCTGCCTAACCTATAATTTCTGTCCTCCACTGGAATCTGCCAATTTGGTAAATCACAGCAGAGCAAACAAATGGATTTGTCCCAGCTGTAATGAGATGTATCCATGGTACCTGCAGTGTGTGATTGTCATTAAAGAATGAGGAATCTTCATGCAGGATTAGCAGTGCTCCTGATTGAACAATCCCCATTGTGTTTATTTCTGCTCCCTCTGATTGAAGGTGTGATGAGAGCTGGGAGAATTATCCTGCTCTTGTCTCAGTGCCACTCCCAGCAGCCTGTGCAGTAAATAAAATAAATTCACAGGTATATCCCAGCCCTTTAGCTCTGCTGGGACACAGGGGCAGGAATTCCAGTGGGGCAGAGAAATCCCAAATCCTCAGGGACACACAGAGCCACAGCCAAGGCTCAGCTCAAAAAACAATGCTGGGATAGAAATACAAACACTACAAAAACCCTTTCAGACATAAAACAAGAGTGCTTAAACAACCAAAAAGAAAAATTTCTTCTCACATTCACTAAACCTGTCTAGGACATTTATTTTTGTGACTCATGGCACAGACATTTTTCCTTCAGAGACTGAACCTGAAATGCATTTCTTCCTTCCTCCCCACGTGCCACTGAGGCCCAGTTTGGAAAATAAAAGTTCATTTAGCACTCAGGGAGGAGCTGAGACAAAAACTGGAAACCATTTTTCCTCCGGAGGGGCCATTGGGCATTTTTAGTCCTGGGTGAATAAAATCCCAACCAGACGTTCAAGGGCTCAGTTTCCTCTCTGGCAGAATCCCTTTGCCCTTCCAGCTGTGCAGCCACAAACCAAAGGAGGTTTTATTGGACAGACCTTTCCAAAAAGCTGCCTCTGCTCAGCCTCCAGGCACCCTGAGGATAATTTTCCTGTTTCTTTCATATATATGTAACATATATGTATATATAATATTGTACATAATATAATAATAAATACAACAAACAATAAATATAATTAATAAATGCAATGTATTATACTGTATATTATATGTAATAATATATATTTGAAACATATGTAATATTTTACACCTCATTCCAAGCCCAGAGGAGACACCAAAGTCCCACAGTGCCACAGCCTTCAGACCTTAAATTTGTCACCTGACAACACAAAATCTCCATGAACTCTGAAGACAAGCACGACTGGGCGGGAAGTTTACCCAAATAAACTAATTTTACAGCAAGAACAGAATTCCAAAAACAGTAGCCTATTAATATCCAATGATCTAGCTGTTATTTTTGTAAAAGGATACAGAATATTAAAACAAAAAAATGCAACAAATATCTATTTCAGTCATGACTAATGCCCTGCTTTTGACCCAGGAGAACAAACATCAGATTTTGGGAGCCTCAAACACGTGCTGCCAAGTTTCCTAATTTGGAATTATGCAGAGAAAGTGTCTGCTAAAATAATAATTAAAAAAAAAAAGCACAACTGTAGAGTTTTACCAAGAATAGATCTCACCATGCTCTATTCACAGCTCGCCTTAGGAAGACAGAAGAGGAAGGAAGGAAGGAAGGGAGGTAATTGCTGTTTAATTATATCATAAAAACATCAGCTGACATTGCCAGTGAATGCCAGCCCATGCACAGTTCCAGCCTTGGGGGCTCGTGGAAGCCCAGAAAAGGCAGAATGCCCAGAGCCCAGCACCCCAAATACCTCATTTATCACCCCACATCTCACCCAGGCATTTCCTGGGCCCACCCCAGCCTTGGGCATTGCTGCCAAGCCAGGACTGGCTCCATTTCCATCCCCAATTTCCCTTCCCAGATGCAGGACTGGCTCCATTTCCATCCCCAATTTCCATCTCCACCCCTCCCTGCTCGTTGCCCCGACCCTGTTTTTGGCAGGTGTGACCCCACTTAGGGATTCTGCAGCCAAAAGCAGCTGCAGGTGTTAAAAACTCAGCAGAAAACAGGCTGGGAGCTCAGAGGGTGGTGCAAAAAAATGGAATTAACAGCAGCAGGAGAGAATGGGAGCTTGGGGCCAGGGAATTGAGGTGATTCTTCCTTCTGTCCCCACACAGCCCCAGCCTGGCTGTGGGGTTTGCTTCATTCACACCCACCCCAAATCACCTGCAGCCAAGTGGGAAATGCAATGTCAGCAATAAAAGGCAGCTCAGGCTTTTTTTGTGCTCCAATTTGTGCAAATGGTGTGATAAACCCCTTGGGAATTGGCACATTCTGGGGCTTGATTTGGAAGTTTTGCAGTCCTCTCAGAAAAAGCTGTCAGTACTCTGTAATGACACCACTTTCCCTTGAAAATAAGTCTCTGTAATGAAAGACCTGGGATCCTCTAGTCAAAAAAATTATGTTTATAGGCCTCTTTCTATAAGCAGACTTCAGCATGTGAGAGGATATGGATGTGGGATTGAACTCCTTTTCATTTGGTGTAATAGTCAATAGTAGCTAATCACATATTGCATTTTTATTTGGGGGAAATGATCTCATTATATCAGTTTTTGATCCCCCATGATGCTTGGGACTCAGTAAATGAGAAGGTTTCCAAGTGAGTAACTGCATTCTTGATGAGACTGATTTCTTTTTTATATAATGCCATAAAGGACATCCCTCCTCATCCTGGTGTGTAATATCCAGTGTTCCATCATTAGCCAGCCTAAATGGACATTCATTGGATTAACATTATCATCTTGGAATTTCTCCTGCAAAATAATACATCCAAGATTATTGCTGGAGTTTTTGCTGCAAGGCACTACTGCTGGTAATCAAAATCTCATTAAAAGGAATTCATATCTTCTGTAGCCCAGAGGATCTCAGTTTCATTCCCTCCCCTGTCCCTGGGCCTCCCATGCACTGATTTATTTGGGTGTTTTACCTCAGGAAAATCTGCCCCATCTGCCTCTTTCAAGAGCAAGTGTCAGAGGTGCAAATGGAATTAGACACCAGCTTGTTTACATACACTCAGGAGCTGGGGGGAAAATTCCCTTCTCTCTTTTTGCCAATTTCAATCAAACTTGTAAAGGAATTGGAACTGTTTTACCAGCCCTGCTGTGATGTATGGTCAGATAAGAACATCCTCTGGCATTACACTTGTTTGGCTGCAAAGTAACACAGCTTTAGACAGATTCTGCCTTGTAATTACATTTTCTTTCTGTCCTGCCTCTCCACTTTGACTCAATTTCTTTCAAATCACAGTGAACTTGTTGAGTCTGCATGGGAAATGCCTTGATTCCAGAGGGTTGCTTCCTTCCTTCAGTCACAGTGTCCACCCAATTACACATCATTAACAATCAAATCCAGGCTCCTTGCTCCAATGCTGAGCTCTGTAAATGGTACATCAGCATCAAACCCAGCTGATAAACACCCTGGGGCTCCCCACAACCCCTCCTTGGCCATTTTACAAACTCATCACCTCAACTGGGAGGAATTTTGGAAGAAATTAGAGATGGGCCCCTCTGAATTGTTTTAGATGATGTAATTTATTTTTCTTATCTTCCCCATAGGCAGGAAGGGTGAGTTTGGCTCACATCTTCACTGCATGGCTCAGAAGGCCACAGGACTTCCAGGTACAAGACCTTTGAAGGATTTAGTGACCAATAAAACACTGCCAACAAGGATATTTATGCTTTTGACCCAATCCTTAAATATTTTGTCTTATGGACCCATGTTACAGTGTAAGCTTTCTTAGCCAATCATGCTATGGCACACAAACCCACAGTGCTGCATTCTAAACTCCTTGTTTACCATTACTTTTATTTTTTCTGTATCTTAAACTCTAAAACTCTAGACTTTACTTAGCTCAACGTGTCTCTGCTTTAAACTATAAATCCACAATAATTCTCCACTAAAATAATCCACTATAAATTCTCACTCCTAGCTCCTCAGTTTGGGAGCCTTTTCCAAAGTCTCAGATCAAATCCTGTGTTTAATTCTGAGCTTTGGCTTGCAGGCCCAAAGTCCTGAGAGTTTCTGACATTTCAGATTCCAGCACCCAGCTATGGTTCCACGGGAGATTTATTGGATTTATTTATTTATTCCATGGGCTCCCTGTTTTTCTCCTCTGCCCTCAGCAGTGCCAGGTGGGCACAAACAGGATGGGGGCAGGTGGGTGAGGCTTGGCACTGCTGGAGTGGCACAAAAGCACCAACCCCAATTTCAGCCCCCTTGGGATCCTGACGTATTTTTGAGATGAATGCAATGCCTGAGAGCCTGGGAGGATTTGGAAAGCTTTGCTGGTTTTTGGGCCTTTGGCCCCTCTGAGCTCTCCACACCAAGCATGGGAATGATTTTTGTTTCCCAGCTGAAATTTCCTTGGCTGGAGAACACCTGAGAGATTTCCATCGCCGTGTTTGAGCTGAGACTGTTCTTTAGTTGCTCGTGTAGGGAACACTTTAATGACCTTCCCAAGTGCCCAGGGTAATTAATCACTAATTGCTTTTAGAAGTTGCTTTTCCAAGGTACCAGCTCAGACGAAGCTTGTTTACTGATGCTCACCCATCCATAGAACTCACACTTTGTGACTAAAATCACTTTTTCTTTAAGGTAATGAGGTCTTGGAGAGTCCTCTGCGGGTTTCCCAAGTGTTCAGAGACAATCCCAGAGAGGCACGTGGGGATGTCAATAAACATTTAATTTACCTCACCTTCAGCACGGGCACTTGCAGCTGGAAAGGGAAACGAGGCAGGATTTAGGGAGAGCTGCTCACAGGCAATCTCCTTCATGGTCCTTCACAGCAATGGGCTCTGAGTTCCTTCACCTCATCTAAAAATCTCTGCTATTTTACTGCCTCTCTCCAGTTAAATTAAGATTTTTAAAAAATATTTTAAGGCAGTGTAAATTCTACAGTGCAAGGTGCCACAGGTTCACCCAGCTGGCTGTGCCCAGGAACAGATTTTCTATGGAACCTCCTGTTCCTCAGCAGCGCAGGAACCATGGGCTCAGAGAGGATGAAAAACATTAAATTTCAGGAGGAATTGCTGTGCCTGGCAGTGCTGGACAGCAGCACAGGTTAAAGCCAAAGCAGCTGAGCAGTTCCCACAATTTTAGTGGAATTACTAAAGCTTAAACAAGAGCATCCCAGCATTAGTGAGTTCCTTAAGGATATCTGATATTTCTAGTTCAGATTTTTTTAAAAGTCCATCTTCATAAACTGTGGATAAGCATAGGAAACCTTCTTTTTTTATTCATAGTTTTGTCCTTTAAAAACTGTTTCAGGTGGAATTTTTCCCTCCCTCCCTTTGCAGTAGATTGGAGGTTTGTTTTTCTGATATTACTGGGAACAAACTTGCACACACAAAGAATTTTCTCACATTTCTCTACCCAGCTGCTGCCCTCACCACGAGGTTTGGGTTCTGTTGCTTGGCTGTGTTACTGATATCCACATACAGAGATCTCAAAGGAAAATACTCTCCAGTAGATCCACTGGCCCTTCCTCTGGGAAAGAAGCTGAATATTCTCATTATGACTTCTATTTTTTTTTTAAATTTTAATCACACCTCAAATTGGCTTCATTTGATCTCAACTGCCTTTGTCCTAAAGCTATTGCATTTGTTCTTCTTTTTCTGAAAGCCATGGTTTGTGATTTTTGGGAAACAAGAAATCAGCTTTTCCTCTCAAGTTTTATTTCATCGTTCTGTGCTTTGCTTGGAAGATTGTAGCTCGAGGACAGAAAGTTACATTGATGTGGGGACAGGATGGAGCAAGCTATAGGAATCCACAATTTAGAAACAAATTTTAATTTTGCTTCAATTTCGGCCACAAACAGAATTCACTTGCCAGGGTTTGTGTTCATGACAATTACTCTGAAATTCAGAATCACTCCATAATCTCTCTTGCCTTTTTTTTTACCTCCTGAGTTTCATTTGGAATTGGTGATTACTGAGCTCAGTCAAGCTGCCTCCCCCTAAATGCCTGCAATTCAGTATTTTACAGCTGGTTTCATGGTCCAGATGCTATTTAGAGCTATATTTATGCTCACAACTGGAGCTGCAAGCCCTCCTCTAGCCTCTGGCTAAGGGACAGATGTGCTCAGCCAGATGTTCTGAGGATACAGAGGAACCCATCCCTGAAATAACCCATGGCCTGCTCAGCCCAGATCCTGCTGCCTCGGATGCCAGGGATGGAAACAGAGAGGGGAAATCCTCCTGGAACTGGGGCTGTTCCTTTCTCAGGGCAGCCCTGGAGCTCAGCCCTGCAGCAGGAGCAGCCTGAGCCCCAGCACTTCTTGTGGGACAGAGCTCTGCCCCCCCTGTCCCTGTGGGACCCCACATGAGGGGCTCTCTGGTGTTGAGGTGACCCCCAGGTGGTGGAAAATCTCTTTTTCCCAGCCCTGAGACCAAAGAAGAAGAAGACAGAATTCCTTGGCTCTGGTTCTCAAGGTTATTTTCTCTTATCTATCACATCCTTTCTCTGACCTGCTGAGGGTTGTGGCACACTGACCACCTTGGGGTGGTGTTGGCTTTTTATACTGAAAACTACCTGTACTTTATTTACAATAATTTTCCAATCCCTATCACCTATGCTAGACAGTCCATCTCTACCCCAAACCAATCCAAAAGTGCCACCATCACCCAGAAGATGGAGGCCAAGAAGAAGAAGGAGAAAGACAGAACACACCCAGATTCCTCCATCTTGCCTCTTGAACCCCCACTCTAAAAACCCCAAAATTCGACATTTTCACCCTGTGATAAATTCACTATCAATCTATTCAAACCCTTGTGGCTTTTACCTCCTCACACAAAGTTGGTAATTGTTTCCAGGGGCTAAAATCACAGGCACGGGTGTTTGTGCCAAGGTCTCTGAGCCCCGTCAGGGTCTGGAGTCCCCCAGGGCAGCCAGAGCAATGTGCTGGGTTCTGACCCCACAAACCCAGGGTGCAGCCCCTGGGGTCACCTCCCTGCCTGGAACAGCCTGAGAAGATCTGCAGGGATCACAGCATCCCTGGGGATTGAAGCTCTCCCTAAGGCAGGAAACTGGGGAGAATGTCCCCAGTCACAGGTGACACCAGCACTGGGGCCACTGTGACACCAGGACTTTCAGCTTGCAGCTTTCCACTCTCCAAAACATGAAAAATCTAAATTTTAATGAACTTCATGCCAATGCCTGGATGCCCAAATAATCATTATGACACTGGGTTGAACCAGATATGATGATTTTGTGAAAAAACCACTCCTCTCCCAACCCCTCAGTACTCCATGAACATCCCTGAGCACAAATTTAGCTCTGCAACATTCCAAGCTGCAATATTATATAGCTCTGCAATATTCTAACCCTACCCCACACTGCTCAGTGCAGGCAGAGTGCAGTGATTAATTATTTGTGCTGCAAAGGGAAAGGAGGTGACAAACAAGGGATGAGGGAGATCAAATTACCTCACAAATACCTCGGGCTGCTCACAAGGTCAGCAGCAGAACAAGGTAAATGGGATTTGTTCCTTTCCCCCAGGAACTGAGCCTCACTTTGTGCCACACAGTGTGAAGTTCAGCCCGAACTAACACAGCACTGAGACCTAACCTGACACCTACAAATCCAGGAGCAAAAGGAGAAATTCAGGGTTTCTGCTCTTCCCTTCCCATGTCCTGTGTCCCACAGGCACAGTGTGGCCAAAATGCCATTTATGTTCCTCATCCTCAGCAGTTTCTTCATGGCTGAGCACAGAGCCAGGAACATGATTAACTGAAAATCAAATATATGTCAATTTATCTGCTGTTGGTAGCATATTGTGGGTGAGAATGTAAACTTCCTCATTTGTTCAATCTTGCACTCGTGTCAGAAGTGCCACATTCCTGAGCTGTGCAGTGGGAGGGAAAGGAGCTGAAATGTCCTTTCCTGGATCAATCCTGTCCTGCTGACGTGGCAAGATGTCCCAACCCTGAGGATGAGGAATTGCTCACTGCACACAGCAGCTCATGATGCCAGCCCTGAGGGAGCAGCCAGGCCCTGCAGGTGTCACTCACTGACGGTGCCCATGGGCTCCACCAGAACCCAGCAGTCCATAAATCCATGAACCCACCGGCTCTGCCCTTCCCTGCTCCTGTCACCACCCCTGAGGGGTCTGCAACACCAGAGCAGGGTGAAATTCACGTTGAAATAATCCCCCCTGGGCACCTGGGAACAAACCCAGCAGAGCCCAGTCTGGTCCCTCAGAGGAGAGCTGAAATCCTCATTGCTGGGATCTCTGAACTTGGCTCAGGCTGGCCCAGTTGGCTTCCCTTTGACGAGATTCATATCCCATTAAAGCCAAATTCCCTCACTGGGTTTGAGCAGCTCCAGCTGACAGCAGAGCCCTTCTGAGGGGCCTGTCCAAGGTGAGTCACCTCTGGCACAGCCAGGGTGAGAATTGTCTTTGTTTGCTCTCTGCCTGCTGGGGCCTCACCAGCATCAAAATCCCACACAGGAAACCACAGACACTTTGATTCTCCTGAGCTTTCTACCCAAACACCCAGGGACAGGAGAAAAGGAATATAATATAATACAATATAATACAATACAATACAATATAAATATCCCAGGTTTGCAGATGGCAGCTGAAGGCAGCAGCCTGTGTGAAGTATCCATTCCTGTACTTAGGAAATCCAACACATTTTCCTTTCTACGTTTGTTCTCTCAAGGTATCTGAGAGAATTGGGGGAAAAAGAGCTGTTGTGGTACAAATCTCTCAAGGCTCAGTTTTGCTTCCAGTGAAGAGTGAATCCAGAGAGGGCAGGAGTGAGCTTGGAATTGTGAAAACAGCAGAAAACCCCAATAAAACCCAAGTGAGCAATTGCCCAGGTACAACTCATAACCCCATGCAGTTATAATAACACTGACAGTATTTTTTCAGCTCTTTGGCTTCCATTTATTTTGGATTTGCCCAGCAGCACGAGGTGAGGAAGCTTGGTGAGTGAAGGACAATGCACAAGGAAAGCTGTGCACCCAAAAATCAGCAATGGATTTAATCACCTGTTCTCTGCCCACTCAGCCAAGGAATAATCAAACCCAGATGAGTTCAGTGAGTAGCTCTGGATTTATATTAATGACAGAGAAAAGCTCTGGAGCTCTGAAGCTGCATCAGAACCACCTGAGCACGGGGTCAGCCCTTGTGGCACATCTCACCCTGCCTTCCTTCCCTTCCCTCTCCTGCCTGGGGAGTTATTTATTAAATGGCAAAGTTCTCCACAGCAGCTCGTGGCTCTTGTTGATAAAATGGTTCTCTCCATTACGACTGCTGCAAAGTTGGAAAAATCAATTGTCTGTGTTATCAGGCACAGCATTTTCACTTTTTAGCTGTAGAATGTTGTCTGACTTTTCCAAAAAGAAAGAAAGAAAGACCGAAAAAGGTTTTCTGTCACTTATTTCTGTCACTTATTAAAACTCCAGAGCCTCTGCTTTCTACTGGCCTCCCTCTCAAATGCTGGAGAATTCTGCCTGGAGAATGGCAGCCAGCCCAAACCTACATGAAACTCCCATTTAAATATGACATTCAAAGCCAGCCTGAAATGTGACAGGTTTACAAAACAGCACCTCCGAGGTTTTGTCCAAGAATCTGAGCTAAACTCAATTCTTCTGGAACTGAAAAGGGGCTGCTGATTCAGTTCTGAGGCTCTGCTCAAAGGCCTTTGCAATGAGAAACACGTTCCCTGAAACTCCCTGGGGAATTCTGAAGTACAAATATAATTTATAATGTAAAAATAATATACCATAGACAACATAATACAAATAATGTTTATAATATGTATTACCTTATAAAGGTTCTGTGTTTATTTGTTTGCTTAGACAATTTTTTCATGATGTTTGACTACAACAGAAATACCTAAAGAGCATCCTGTCATCACAGGACTGGAATGGGATGGCATTTGATGATTGGCAATTCCTTATGCAGAGGACTCAGCCTTTGCTCAAGTTCTGTGATAAGCCTGAAAGGATTTTCAGATTTCAGCTGACTTTTGTGACTTTGTCCTGTGACAATTCCCTCACACAGGTCTCTGTAAGTTGTTTTTTACATTTATTTCTGCTCCCATTCCTCACTCCTGTACAACACATGCTTGAGGACAATATCCCACTGGTGTAGGTGACTTTCCACACTGCACCACCCCCATTTATACTCCAGTCCCCCCAGAGATGGAATTTCCCAATGAATTCTCTCTCCTGTCCAACCCCTCTCCTGCCCCTCGTCTCCCTGCTAACACAAGAATGGTGGAGTTTGCTGTAAATGCCTGCAAAAGCCAATATCTGAGGAAAAAGAGAACTGGAACAAATATTTCTGTCTGCATAAGGAAGCTGAATTCCCCCTGCAGCTCCCTGAACCACTGACAATCATTACCCTTGTTCCTCCATGCATTGTTTTTGCCAGTGCTCATTATTAATCCTGTTCCTCCTGCTGCTGGATGGATTTCAAACCATCCCATGCAACAAAGAAAAGTAAATTGAAATTAGCATTATCTAAACCTCTAATTAAAGTGGTATTAATTTTTCTTCAGTGAAAAATTAAAGGGGAAAATCCCATTCTTCAAAACAGAAAATACATTGTCACATTTTAAAGTCAAAGTTAACTGTGAATTATGGATCATTTGAAATAAAGCAACGCAGAAGTACCCACCAGGCCTGTATCCAAAGTAAAAATGAATTTATGACAAAGTTGATATTGACCCATCATTTATAAGGTCTGTTAAATTCATCTTAGACTGGGCTTCTAGTGGAAGATGATTTATTAAACAAAGTAATATAAAATGCAGTGAAATAGATTAAGTCTCTTTTTGAAATATTGTTATCCATTAGATCTGGTAAATTTAAGTCTGTTTAAACATGAAATAGCACTTCAGCAGATCCCCCAGCTCCCACCTCCACGTGGGGCTGCTAATGCTGAGTTCCTTCAGTGAAAAATCTTGGTCAGGAGAAGAGATGGCATTAATGATTTTATTTACTGGGGGCCTTTAAATTAATGGCCTGCAGGCCATCTTAACAATGCAAATCCTTCCTGCTGCAGCAGGGATGCAGATTTGATGTGATTTGGATGCAGAAGGGAGGCAGCTCCTGTCCCACCCCAGGAACATTTGGGGAGCCAGAGATGCCAGGGCTGGCCCTCACAGCTAAAAGGCAGATATCATGGATCTGTTAGGAGAAATTTTCTAAATTTATAGTTATTTTGTAGATTTATAGTTATTTTTATAGATATATAGTTATGTTTTATCACAATTAAAAGGCACATATGTATATGTGTTAAGAGAGGTTTTATGGATTTAATGTTTTATAGATATATAGTTGTTTTTTATCACAATTAAAAGGCAAATATCATTAATATATTTTAGGAGAAGTTTTATAGATTTATAGTTATGTTTTGTAGATTTATAGTAATGTTTTATCACAATTAAAAGGCAAATATCATATGTGTATGTTAGGAGAAGTTTTATAGATTTATAGTAATGTTTTATCACAATTAAAAGGCAAATATCACATGTATATGTTAGAAGTTTTATAGATTTATAGTTATATTTTATCACAATTAAAAGGCAGATATATGTATATGTTAGGAGAAGTTTTAT
>JAWWEY010000045.1:12578529-12604359 GCA_035582745.1 Loriotus luctuosus
ATCATGGATGAGGTGTATGAATATGCAACAGGCTGTTGTTTTTAAGGGTTAATCCTCTGTTAACATGGGTCCTTTTTGGGCTTATTTTGCCCAGAAAGAGGTACCTGGACTGTCTCTAACTCTTTGTTTCTATTGTCTCATATTGTCCTAATCCTAACTGTCCACATTATTATTACCCTAATTATATTATTATTTTATAACCATTTTATTACTATTAAACTTCTAACATTTTAAAACCAAGCAACTGGCATTTTTGACATTGGGGATGTGCTCCCTTGTCCCTCAGCCTCCCTGGCAGACCAAGTGGCTCGTGGTGCTCATTCTGGCACCTTTCTCGCTCCAGAAGGAAGGTGGGATGCCTTTGGCTCCATGCCCTCCCCAGGCCCTAAAAAAAGGCACCTTGGCATTGCTCTCAGTGCTGCCAGCATGGGCATTCTGCCTTCCACCGGGATGGCTGCAGGTGCAGTGGGCTGAGCCTAGAGTCTGGAGGGGTTTTCTACCTGAATTGCGCTCTGCAGGAGCTGGTGCAGCTCCAACGAGGCCAGGGAAATCCTGTTCCCTGCCCAGTGCGGGATCCCCCCGGCTGCCTCTCTGCATTTCTGCTCCTCCAGGGCCCTTCCTGCTGCTCCTTTCCCCTCACAGGACACAGACAGAGCCTGGAATGCCCCGCTGACAGACAGACAGAGCCTGAAATCACACACTGACACACAGAGCCTGAAATCACACACTGACACACAGACAGAGCCTGAAAACCCACACAGACAGACAGACAGAGCCTGGAATACCCCACTGACAGACAGACAGAGCCTGAAAACCCACAGAGACAGAGCCTGAAATCCTCCATAGACAGAGCCTGAAATATCCCACTGACAGACAGACAGAGCCTGAAACCCCCACAGACAGACAGACAGAGCCTGGAATGCCCCACTGACAGACAGACAGAGCCTGAAAACCTCCATAGACAGAGTCTGAAATCACACACAGACAGACAGAGCCTGGAATCACACACAGACACACACACCTGGCCCTGACAGGCCAAGGAAACAGAACACCATCACTTTTCTGGAGATTAAACAATCCCCACATTGCATTCTGCTTTGGCACAAACACAGCAAATGAGACAAGAATTGCTTTTCCTTTCTCTGAGGTTCACATTTCTCTGTGAAATGTGGCTCCAGGGAAGGGTTTATTGATGGCAGGGGTGGTGCTGCTGGGAAAGGTGAGCCCAGGGATGGGCAGCCCCTGTGCAGGGCTGTGCCAGTGCCAGCCATTCCTGTGCCCATTCCTGCAGGATACCAGCCCTGCAAGGCAGCTGCAAAGAATGAAGAGCCACCCCAGCACAGAGCAGGACCTCTGTGCCTCCCTCCTCCTCCTCCGTGCCCTGGCTGGGAATTGGAATAAATTATCGAGGCTGGCCTGGCAAGGGAGCATTAATGGGCCATTTGCCACCTGAGAAGTGCATTAACGGGTCATTAATGCCCACCCCGCGGTGTTCTGCTGCTAGCACTCACCAGATATTTCATATTTTTAAAAAGGTTGTTCTTTTTTTAAATTTTTTTCTTCAGCAACCAAGTTTTTTTACTTCCCTTTTCCCCCCTTCCTCTGAATAAATATTGGAGTTGTAGGGGGACACCAAGCCACGAAAAGAGGATGAAAGAGAATTATTCTGTTCTTCTGATGACCCTCCCAGCTGATGCTCCCCACACCCAACAGGAGGAAGGTGCCAGTCCTGAGACCCCATCTCTTCCCACAGGAAAGGGACAGAGTTCCACAGAAGCCTAAGCTGAGATAAAAATGTCCTTAATTAAGAAGACTGACCCCAGGAAAGGTTGAAAGCAGTCAAGGCCTCTCCCAGTTATCCCATGGAGGATTCCCAGCACTTCATACAAGTACTCCTGGACATCCAAAACTTACTCAGGAATTTCTATTGGGATTTGTGTTTGTGTGGAGGAGAAACTGGGTGGGAAGTCCTTCCCAGTCCTGCACTCAGTGAAAATGTTGCTTTTCAAACATGAGGCACTGCTGGGTTCTCAGTGCTCAAACCTACAAGAGGAATCAAGAATTGGCAAAAAGTTATTATTGCAATGTCAGAGATTACATCATTCTCCTCTTCTCTCTTGTCTATACAAGTTTGGGAATAAAAAAACCCCAGTGGTTTAATACCATGGGAGAATTTGCTGTTCTATCAGAAATGTGTCTTTTGCCAAATGAATGCAGATGTTCATGCCAGGACAGGAGCACTTTGTAATTGGAAAACAGCTGAAAATAGAAAAAAAAAAGGAAGTGCGTTCCCGCCATGCCTTAAATTGCCTGTAATCCTTGAAACAAAATCAATTGAATTCAGCTACACTGAAGTTTTCTGCTGGATTACTTCTCAGCCTGCCAACAATAGCTGGGAATTTCTACAAAGGGAGCAATGCTGTTCTAAAGGTAATTAGTCCACTTCATGTGCACCCAGAATTTTCAGAAGAGGACAGTACCTGTCTGCTTTTAATGCATTCAGTGAGCCCGAGAACAAAGAGCAGGAAAAGACAGCAGAGACTGTCAGAGTGCATTGGACGCTGGGATCTGCTCAGCAGGAGAAGTGCCCTGGGACTGGGATGTTATCCTCCTTGGGATGATCTCTTTATCATCACTTGTGGATGGGAACGCTGTGAATCTCAGGTAAAGCTGTGAAATCTGGGTTTCCAGCTGCTGAAAGCAGTGCCACGATGGCTGTGTGTGTGGACACAGCACAGAGAGTGGTGACACTTGGATTTCAGCAAGCTCCAGTTCCATCTGTTGCTCCCAGCAGTGTGAGGCACAGGAAGGAACCCCTGAGTGCCAGTGCCAATGAACTGAGCCCAACGTGGGGTCAGAGAGCTGCTGAGCTCCTGTGACATCTCCACACGCTGGGAAACCCCCCTGAGAGGGGCAGCTCGTCCCTCTCTGAGAATTCTGTGCCTCTGTTCAGGTGCTTCTGGCAGAGGGAGCCAGACTGATGGAAATTGAAGTGAGGTTTCCCTGAGATCCTGTCTGAATTTAATAACCCCAGTGAAAGCTGTTCTCCGCCCCGCTCCCTCTGTCAGGCATTATCACTGAGCTCAGAGCTCACTCTTTATGATTTTCCCAATTTTTGGCCACGACACAATCAGTGCCAGCACAGCAGCCTCCCAACGAGGCTGGCCTGCACAAAATGAGGCTGTCCTCAAAAATAACCAGCTCTGGTAATCCAGGGAGAGGAGCAAGGCACAGGCTGTGCATTTCCAGGGGGGAATGGTGATGGAACTGACCACGGAACAGCTTTTAGGCTGAGCTCAAGGAAATGGATGTGGCAATAATCCCATGTTACCTATCGAATGGTAATTTCAGAGACATCCTTTGCTGAGTGTTTGAAAGGACAAAATTTGAATTCTAATTTCCAGAGAAGGCAAAGGCATTTATAACAATTGCCTTTGTGCAGTTGCTGGAGCCAGACACTATGCAGGGGCACAGGACAATGCATCTCGTAAGGAGTCAAAGATAAATGGAATAATCTGAGATCTACAACTCTAATTATGTACATCTCTCTATCCTAAAGGGGTTTATTTGGCTGTAGTTGCTTTTAGAGCCATTAAGGAAATGTTGCATTATATCTCTGTTAGTGTGGGGGCATGTGCAAGCTGCACTTATGCCTAAAGCCTATTTTTACATGGAATGAGGCCTAAAATGGAATTCAAATTCAGTTTGTTTCCATTACAGTGCTGTGATCATTACAAGTTATTATTTTTTTAAAAATACCAATAATCACATTTCCATGTTAAAAGAGTGTGTAAGAAAGGAATGGAATCCACATTAAAAATGGGAGCTAGGAAATATTTACAAAGGAGGAAGCAAAGAATAAATCTGCTACAAATGCATTATCCCCTTAGCAACACAAACCCCAGCCTGAGCTTTCTCTTCAAATCCTGTGGGCTTCTGTGGAACTCTGTCCCTTTCCTGTGGGAAGAGATGAGGTGCCACTTGCTCAGCCCCACCCTGAACCAAATGTTCTGGTTTGGAAAAAGTCATAGTAAAATTGTAACAGAACATTTGTGTTATAAATAAAAGTGAATCCTGTTGATCAATAGATTGAAATCTCTGTCTTGCTGTCACCAAGAAGCCACAGCCATGGAGTTTTGAGCAGTATCTCACCCATTTGGCTACAAAAGCAGTGTGGTTTGGGCCCACACCATCTGACTGCTCTCACCCTACATCTACAGACCCCATCTTAATGGCAAAATTCATATTATGCCAGAGAAGGGAAAAGTCTTTGACTAGAGGCAGAAATGCAGGCTAAAAGAAGCAGAATAATATGCAAACTAGACCTAAAATCATCTACTCAACAAGTTCTCAGGACATGTCAGAGATTCAGGGTGAGTTACAAGCAAGGCTGGTTCTACCAAAGATGTTCTGGCTGCTCAGGAGATCAGCTGTGCCTGTCTTAGAGCAGGAAACCTGAACACAGCCATGGCACAAACAACATTTTCTGTCTGCAGCCCTCTCAGAGCAGGTTACAGCCACAATTACCAAGAACAACAACCAACACAGATTCTTTGTTCTCTTAATCCTTCTGCTCTCACTTTGTGTTCTCGGAGCTCCTTGGCCCTTCAAAGCAGGAGAGGTAATTGAATTTCAATCATCTCAAGGTCTGACTCAAAACAGCCCATAATGGAGCTCATTTCAATATTGCACCCGCTGATTCTTATGCTGGGTGTAGCGTCTGCTCTTTGCTGGAGAAATTTCCATATGCTCCTTGCCCTGAATTCCAAAGAATAACTCTGTCTAATGAAGCTGAGTATTGAGATTTCCCCCTCCCGTGACTTATGGGTGCAATTTGAAAGGGGGGGGAAAAGTAACAAGTAAATGGAAAGCACGTCCAGCACTGCGTGATGATGAACAGCCCTTGCAGTTTGCTTAGCCAGGGCTTGTTCTTCATTCCCAGAGGCACCAGTCCCTTTTATTATGAGGTGACAGCTGAGTTTTATTCTCAAGATTGTGCAGATTTCTCACCTGACTAGCTCAGGAGTGCATATTCCAGGTCAGAGAGCAGCACAAGCTGGGCTCCCTTTTCCCCCTTGTGCCGTTCTTTGTGCAGATTTCCATCTCCCAGTCCTACCAGTCAGTCCCACTTTCTCAATTTATTCATTTCTATCTCCAAGAGCAATCCCTGTGCCCACCCTGCACACCCCAAACCCGTGTCCCTGGGTTGTGGACCACAGATCTCTGCTCCTGGTTCTTGCCCCACCAAACCCTCCTCACAAGGGGCAGTCACATCTCCTGTGCTGCTCTGAGCACAGTTTGCTGCAGCGTGAGGGTGAATGGACCTGGAGCACTGTTAGTGACATTTATCAGTAACAATTTGTGTACCTCAAAGGGCAGAGCAGTGCCTGCAGTTCAGAGGTTCAATTATCAGCTCTGCTGCTGCTCTGCACAGCCACCCTGGGCCTCTGGCTGCCATCTGGTGTTTGAATTTTCCACGTGCAAATGGGCAAATCTGGCTGCTCTGTGCAACCCTTACATCACATGGATCTTGTGTACCCAGATAAAAGTCTCTGCTATTTTTAAACGTGTTTATGAGCACCTGGCAGGGAGATATTCCATCAGTTCAGTGGAAAAGGATCCATTTCTGAGTCCCAGGCTTTGAGGCATCATCTCCACAGCACTGCTGAGCAGCTTTTAATTGTTTGTAGCAGGATAGGAGTGATGGTAAGAACAGACCTGAAATTTCTTCTACCAACCTCACTTTCCAGGGCTATCAAACCAACACTGCTCCCCTCCACTGCTCCTGCTGAGGAAAATAAATCTGAATTAAGAGCACAGCCCACATCTGCACTGCCAGGTCAGAAGCTCAGAGCACTTGGATAAACACCAGCCAAGCCAGATGGAACATTGAGTTAGCAAGGAGGCTGCACTGAAAAGCTGCATCAAACCCCAAATCACCAGGGCTGCTCCCGGGGTTGATCAGATCATCCTCAGGCACTGCTGCTGCATTTGGCTGTGTCAGTTCCTGTCAGCATTGGCTTCTGAAACTCCAGGGTCCCAAAAGGGAAGAGGGGATTGAATCCTCTCCAGAAATTTTCCTTCACTGATTAAAATCTCTGCAAGCTTCCCCCACGGCTCACATCGAGACCATCTATGCCTTTGAAATCATCTTCATCTAGGAAGGGCCATTATTTAGGTAATCTGAGCAGTAAAATCAGACTGCATATTACACTTGCAATGCCACTTGTGAGACTAAAGACCATCTCCACAACCTACAGGCCCAGGATCCAGAATGAAATCATAAGAATTTTTCATAAGAATGAAATCATAAGGGGTTTTCATAAGAATGAAAAACCTCTCAAATCTGAGCATTTCCAAGTAAATCTTTTACTTTGTCAGACGAGAATATGGGTTTCACATCACACAAGGCACTGGGGATATTTATTTATTCATTCCTCAAAATCTTCCTTTGGTAACCTTACCACGTGTAAATTTTATTTTGCCTCCTCAAGTTTACCTTGGAAACAAAGGGACAATTACCAGCAAACAAAGAAACTATTTTATAAAATAGTGGAACAGTTTCCAAAGTCCTCTCCAACTGGATTGGAATTGAGGGCAAGCCCTGAGGGCCATCCCCTGGTCAAAGGGTGAAGGATGAGGTGAATGATCCTGCAGGAAAAGGGTTTGATGTCTTAAGTCATCAACTGGGCAAGTGGAAGCTCAGCAAATGCCCCCACAGATTTTTACTGGCACCCATGCGATAAATTCATGGCTGTGCAATGATTTTAATGGAATGTCTTAAACCTCTCACAATTCCTTCAATTCTCCTTACAAAGAAACAGCACTCAGGCAAGAGCAAGTTAATGAAAGAATCCCAGTTGTACATGAAATACTGGTGTGATATTTGATGGGTAACAAAGCTGAGTTTTCTCACCAGCTTTTCACAAAGCCACACTCTCAGTTAATGACAGAGGCACTGGACACTTCCCTGCTGAGCAAAGAGAACTCCAATTTGCAGGTGCTGGTAATGTTTCCTCTCCCAGCCTCCTCCTTGCTCCATTTCCCCCTGAACAAAACCAAACCCAGCCCTAGGCTCCTTTAATCCATCCTTGGCCAAGGAGCAGCTCTGCTCTCATCTGTGGGGGCAGCTGCTCGCCCACCCCTCTGTCTGCAGCACAGACAAATACCGAATTTCTCATTTTTCCAGTGTTCTTGGCCTACTTAATCAAAATCCACCCTTGCTGCCAACTGTCAGCAGACTCAGGGTTTGTAGATGTTGTAGTTCAACACACACTCATGCTCTGTGTTGCCTTAAAATAATTCCAGCTTTCCTCTCGACCAAAATTGAGATTTTTTGTGTGTGTGTGTGAGGAGCACACGTGCTAATGTTCAGTTTTAGTTGAGTTTTGTAACAGTCTGGCAGTTTAAGCTGGGGGTTGAGCATTTGTATTTTGTGTGAAGGCGTCAGAGAATGAATCTATTGAATTTTCCCTGATGTTATCCCCAGATTCAGAAAACTCGAGCAGCATCTCACATTCTGCAGCACTGGTTTTTCACAGAGGTGGGGAGTGTAAACAGAATGTCATAGAAAAGATATAAATGCAGGATTGTCAGGGATTGTCAGGAAGCCTTTTACTGGGAAAAAATCCTCATAATCCAAGTCCATCCTCCCTCAGATGTGAAAACTGCCGTGTGCAAACAACTTAAAATATATGTATTTAACTAGAAGTGTCATAAAAGGAAAAAAGAAAAAGAAAATTTAAATAGAAAGAAATCTTCTAAACAAGACAAGAAAACTCATTCCCCCCTTTGTGAATGACAGTAACCCTCTCAGATTTATATGCAGAATTTCAGAGGTAAAACCCCTTTGGTGCATTTTTGTGAGCAAACCTTTGGTCACTGTGGGGCCACAAAAAGCTGGGCCATGGGAGGTGGGGGAAGGCCTTAAATTCATTTACAGCACCAGAACTGTCATGAAATGGCCCCAGCAGAGGGAAAAGCAGGATCAGGTTTGGTCAGGAAGACAGAAGGGATCCCTTCCCAGCAAAGCCTGGCTTTGGGGGAACACCCAGCTGTGAGGTTAAGAGAGAAATCTCGTTGGGATTGGGTTTAGTAACACCAAGCAGAGATTAAAGTGGTTCCTGTGAGCATGGCAGAAGAGGCACAGCCTCAAAGCAACAGCAAGAGCCATGGAAGTCAGGTGAGAACAAAGCTTAGAGATCCTAGGCCAGAAAATTCAGATTTATGGGCATGAACCCCCAGAGCTCAGCAGGACACAGAGCTCTCTGTGGAGAGCAGCAGATCCCAGGTTTAATAAATAAATAAATACTGGTGTGCTCAATAAAGAGCTTTCAGCAGAGAACCCCAGCTGGGAGCCAAGGAAAGCTCAGTGGGACTAAAGGAACCCCATGCCAGGGGAACAGAAACAACAGGCAAATGGCAAGGAGGTGTGTTGGGAGACAATGATCAGGGAAGGTTTTTTATTGCTGGGGAGCAAGTCCTGGTGTGACTCCTGCAGAAGGAAGCTCTCATCTGCTACTGACTCCAAAAGAAATGATGCAGCCACTCCCCAGGGAGTGAGAGCTCCAAAAAACCCAATGGAGAGCAAACTGGTACCCAGACCTGGGGATGGAGGCTCAAATGCCTGCACATGCCATGGAGACAGATGGTTTTGTTCTGAGGAGAAAGGACAGACAGACAGCAAAGCTCCTGGAACTAAACAACTGGGAAAAGTGGAACTGAAATGCTTCTTGCAATTACCAGCAGAGTATCAGAATGGCAGGGAGTCAAAAGCAGGGCTGCCTCATCCTAAGAGCTCCAGCAGCCCTTTCATCTGCTCTTCATTATCCTGGAAGGTTGGGATCTTTTTAAAAGTGACAGGATAATTTTATTTTATTTTTTTAAAATAAAATCAGAGTCTGTGCTCTGGAATGAGTCATCAGCTGTCCATTAGCACTGAGGCAGGAGCCAGAGGGGATGGGGCAGGTTGGATAATGCACCCTGAAATCTCTCTGCACCCCTGGAGGTCACCTTCAGGCTGGCAAGGGGGCACCACGAGAGCCCAGCTCAGGAAATTCAACCCCAGGTTTGGCTGCAGTACTTAGGCTGACCTTGTAAGTATTTCACAGAGGGCTAACATGGAATTTTAAACTTCAGTTTAACACCCAGACATCCGAGGGGGCAGGAAAGCATCAGTTGGTCCCAGCCTGGAAGTGAACTTCCCATGTTCAAACCAAAAGGACATGGAAAAGAATCTCGTCTGCTTTTAGGGTGAACTTGTGTAAATCAGAACAGAACTGAAGACAAGGGTGAGCAACAGCTGGGGGAAACTGCACAGCAGCTGCCAATATCGATAATTGATCATTAATTGCTTCCACAGCCATTTCTGAGGCACTCATGCCAGGGAGCTGTGCAGGACTCAGAGTTACAGGGCAGGGGAAAGGTGAGCACTTCTCTGCTGCTGGCCCCCAATTTCACCCAATATTTGGGTATTCTTGTGCATGCAGCTGTCCTCGAGACACAAAGTACAACCAAACAACCACAAAAGCAGCAAAAAGACCAAAAAATTCCATCAGTTGGTGTCCCCCAGCAGGCAGGAGGGGAATGCATGCCAACCATAAATCCTTTGCAGCAATCGTACAAATAGATGCAGTTTCTCATCAAAATGAAATGGGGCTTTGGAAACCTCTCTGCTCCAAGTTGTGGGGGCTGAATCCTCTTCTGTTTTGATATTGTGTTATCAATTAATTCAACTGAAATTCCTGGACAAGTTATTAAGTCCCCATGCCACTTTCTCATTATCTGTAAAACAGGGCTAACAGTATCAGCCCCAGTACTTTACAAAGGAGATCAAGGATTATATGGAACTAGGAATAATTCCCAAATCCTGCTCGAAAATTGCAAATCAACTTTCCCCTCTTATCTGGAAACCTCCAACCTCCCTTCAGCATCATTAAAAGAACTTATTCCAACATATTATTCTATAAAAACAAAACAGACAGTAAGCATTTCAGATAAAATTTGTCTCCAGTTCTGGCTGGACTGCCATTCTCCTGTTTCCTAAAAGGAATCTGGTTTTGAAGGTGACCTGCATTACTGCAGTGTTAATAAAAATGCACTGTGTGTAATCAGTTATTATTTTATCTCTGGGCATATTCAGTGCCTCCAAATGTGAGCATTCCCAAGGGGAGCACGGTGCCAGGAAGAGGAGGAAAAAAGGGGTCAAATCCTCCCCCAAATACAAAGTCCCCACTGATAGGGATCTATGGAAACACTGCCTAATACATTTCACATTTAGATTGTCATAATGTCTTGGACTTTGTCACATATTTTATGTTTTGCCACAAGAATAACTAACTTTCCTGTTGCTGTCAATGCTTCTGAGACCCACTGGCCACAGCACAGGAGAAAATCTTCCTCGTGAAAGAGAATTTCTGTGAAATAATGCTGAGTGCCGAGAAACAATTTCAATTTCCAAGCAAACTGCCCTATCCTGTGCACCCTTCACTTTGCTTTCAGCCACGCACTCCTGCTTCCCAGAAAACTTGAGATTTGTAAACAAAAGCACCTAATCTTTTTCTGCTTGGTCTTTTCAAAAGCACAGTTTCTGTACAGGACCCAAGGGCCGCGGGGAGGACAAACCCTCTGATTTCCAGTAATTCCCAGGAGCAATTTCCTGATGGAACCGGAGTAGCTATGGAAACAATCTCCTTTGTTTCCTGCACAATAGTCTCCATCTCTGAGAGCTTCCCCTCCAGAGAAGGACAGCACTCCCTCCCAGTGCCAATTCCTCTGCTCTGAGCCAGGGCAGGCTCAGCTGAGGGGAACAGGGAGTTTGGATCAGTGACTGATCTGTCTGGGGTGTCCAATCCACCCTGGGAATCCTGCTGGGGGTCAGTGAAATCCACACTCATCCCATCAATTCCCATTGCTGCTCTAAAGGTGAAACAGTGGGATCTGTTCCACACAGAAATGGGAACCACAATCTGCATTTCAGGGCCCCCCCAGTGCCCCATGTCCTGGGCACACACAGAGATTTATTTCAAATTAAATCTGGCCTCCACTACCCAAAGGCCAGAGCCAGGAGATGAAGGTCTGATGTGGGCCTGGGAAAATCAGAATATTCCTTCTACCTCTGGAGTGGTTTTCAGTATAATCCTGGCAAAACCAGGATATTCCTTCTGCCTCTGGAGTGGTTTCCAATATAACCCTGGGAAAATCAGGATTTTCCTTCTGCCTCTACAGTGGTTTCCAATATAACCCTGGAATAATCAGGATTTTCCTTCTGCCTCTGGAGTGGTTTCCAATATAACCCTGGAATAATCAGGATTTTCCTTCTGCCTCTGGAGTGGTTTCCAACACAACCCTGGCAAAAGTCATTCTGCTGACTGCCCCTGCCTCAGTTTCCCCTTCCACAAGAACAGGGCAATGCCCTCCACCTCCTGCAGGTTTCTGATGGAAGCTGCCAAATGAGAGTGGCAAATGTCTTTATCAGCAGAGAGAGAAATAATCCTACCACTCTCTGCACGTATTTTGAAGAATGGGTCAATAGATTTTCTTCATCTGATTTGCTCCCTCCCCAGCAGATTTTATTCTTATCTAAAACTTGCTCTTGAAAACCCCATTTAGTTTTATAACCTGCTTGGGAACTCTTTGGAACAGTGTATACTTTATAAATGCAAGTTAATCCCCCCTGTTCCCAGCCTTCTGCCTCTAACTAACACTCATCCAAAAATTGCAAACAGGTTGAGAATTTTGCCATAAATGCTCAATTTCTCTCCCCAGTGCTCCATAACCTTGATGGGGGGAGCAGGAGGACTGGTCTGGCTGCATTTGTGGGTGGGTTACACACAGGTCATGGATCAGCAGCAGGAGCTGGATGCCAAACACAGCTCCAAATATTCCTTTTTTTGCCTCCCAGGAAAAGGAATATCCTCCTGCACTCAGGGCTGGGTGTCAGAGCCCTGCCCAGGCCTGAACAGAGTCAACACACACAGCCAATGCTCTCCAGCAATATCTGCAATCCCAGGAGAGCCTGAAGGCCTTCTGGAACTTTTTTTGGTTTAACTCTCTTGATGACAGCTCCATTTCCAGCTCCTCAGCTGTCACTCTGGGATTTAACTTACTGTAGTGATCTTTCAAGGACAGGGCCAATTTTCTCCATTTCTTTTGTGTATTAACACTTAGAGGATGGATTTGCCTCCTTTCCTCTGTGGATGCACACTGGCTGAGGTTACCAGATGAAAAAAGCTGCTTTAAACTGAGCCCAGTGACACTTTCAAAGACCCCCAGGTCATTCCAATCCCTGCAAACAGAGTTCCTCCTGCCTTGGGGGAGGAATTCTGCTTTCTCAGGAAGGCTCTGATGCACATTCAGGCCTGCAATGTGTCTAACACCAGCTTCTACAACGGCAAAAATGAAATAACTATTTCAAACTGCAGGGATGGAAGCCTCCCCCACCTTTTATTGAGCTGGCACTCAGAGATGTGTGAGAAGGAGCTGTTCCTGAAGTGCCCTGAAATGTCTGGAGCAAGAGCCCTCCTGGGCTCACTGCAGCAGGCACCAGCTTCACAAAGCATTTCTGGGCCACATTACAGAACTTTGGCTGTTGGAGAGGCACTGAGTGCCCTCTGCCCTCAGTCTGGGGAACGGCCATCCCCCAGCTGTCCCCACACAAAGATGGAATTTGGGACCTGGCTGCCATCAGTCCTGCTCTGCTTCCAGGAAAAAAGACAGGAAAATGATTTCTCCCAATCATGCCACAGAGCCAGGGCTCAGTTTAAATCCTCCAGCGTATTCTTCTTACTCTGAAGGGCTGATCTCACTCTTTGATCACTTTCAGGATTGCTTTCCTCTCCCAGTGACACTCCCTGGACAGAAATCTGGGAGCAGAAGCACCCCTCAGGATCTGGATGAATTATCTGCTCTGGGACACTGGCAGGTTTGACAGCAGTGACCAAACATCCCAGGAGCAGAGCAGAAGGTCAGAACCAGCCCCTCCTGCCTCCAGATCTCCTTGGAATTCAGATCTCCTGGAATTCTGCCCCAGGGCTTCTGTTCAGTTCTCAGGCACACAATTCCTTATCCCTGAAATGGTGCAGCCACATTCCCAGAGCCTTTTCCAGCCCGTGCCTCCCTCATGGTTTATCAATCAGCTGGCTGACCATGCCCACGCTTTGCAGTCTGTCCTTCCCTCCTGGCTGCCCTGCAGCTGACAGATATTCCACTCCAGTGCCCTGAGGAGCCTCACCCTGCGCTGACCCCCGGCTTAAATTCTGTTCCTGCTTTCCCTTTCCTCATGAATATTTAACTGCTGCAGTTTACACCTGCTGGATCCCATTTGCTGTCATTAGGAGCGAAGGAAAGCAAAGTGCTTTGTGGTGTCAGATAATTCTCTGCAATGATTCTGGTCCCATCGTGTTCTTTTTAACCTCTGCTTGCACCACCAGGTCTCACCGTGATGATGCTTTTGTCAGCTGCCACCTCTCCCCACAGCCCAGGCCCTCTGCCAAACCTCTCCTGAGCACTCCCACCCAAATTAAAACCAGGATAAAATCCCCTACACAGTCACCTTTACCACCTGGATGGTCCCATGAACTCGGGTCAGAATTTATGATCATTTCATTCATTGCACCAGCATGAAAATCAGATTGGAGGGACCTACAATTTCTTCCAAAGCACCAATTTCAAAAACCCTTGCAAAGCTTTTCCAGTCTGCAGCCACTCTGTTATTCTGGGGATTGACAGGCTCCAATGGGACCATGCAGCTAAGGAAAAAGAACTACATTATTTATATATTTATATATTTATATATTTATATATTTATACATTTATACATTTATACATTTATATAAATATATATTTAAATAGACATATATTTATATTTACATATATACATATATACGTGTGTATACATATATACACATATGTGTGTGTGTGTGTGCATATATATCTATGTATATCTACATATATCTATGTATTTTTAAGTTTGAATCAGAACAAGCACTTTATTCTAAGCATTGATGACAGCCTGGTGTCCTAAGTCCTGTTTTGGCACCAGTGCTGCAATCCTGTCCCACTTCCCTGCTTCCCTCAGTGCAGCTCCCTCACCCACAGAATCCCAGTGAAATTTAGGATGGAGGGACCTGAGGGGGTCACCTGCTCCAACCCTGCTCAAAGCAGGGATAAGACACTAAAACACTACAAAAAACCCCCTTGGTTTCCTATTTCTTCATGCAGTTAGTGCACAGAAAAAGCCTTTCAGCTCAGTTATTTCTGAAGTTTTTCTGATGACTCTTACCCAGAAGACTTTGGAAATCCATCTAACGCAGTACAAACCAGATCACCCTTCACATATTTATTGATTCTATCCAAAAACTCGAATGGGTTTGTGAAATATGACTTCCCTCTACAAAAACAATGTTGTCTCTTTCCCAGGATGTTTATCTGGGTGCCTATCAAGTCTCTTTATTACAGTTTTCTACCATTTCATTCAGGATAAAAGTCAGAGCTGCTGCTCTACACTTTCTCAAGTTCCTCCCACACTTCTTAAAAGAAAAAAATTTCCTTATTTTGGCTTTATTTGTCCTACTTCCCCTTCTTTTCAGTTAATTTCCGTTCTCTGGAAAGCCCTGGTGCAGAATTTTGGTTGCTTTGGTCGGGCAGTGCTTCAGCTCCTTGATGCAGCAGAAGCAAGAACAGCATTTCCTTTGCTGTCACAACAATTCATGACAAGTCTGGCACAAACAGATTTTTTTTTTTAAATTTTGCTAATATAATAGTTGGAATTTTGGCTAAAAACTCCCTTTTCTCCCCCAGTAATGCAGAAGAGGTGATGTTCTTGCTGGTTCCTGCAAGCCACTGCCAGGAAAAGAAATGAACATGGCACTGCTTTCTCAGTTGCAGAGGAAATCAAGAACAGGGCAAGCTGGATCATTTACTGTGATTAAAAATAATATCTCGGGCTTCAACCCCAGCTATGACAAGAGTGACTTTCTTTACAGAATAAAATTATACTAATTTCCCACTGGAAAGTAGAAGCGCTGAGAAAATGGGAAATTGAGAGTTTTGCAACAATGATAATTGTAAACCACATCACCAGCTCCTCTGTGTCAGGAGGTTTTTCCCTCACCTCCAACGAGTGGAGACTTGTTCTGTTATTTGCTGTATTTAGGCACAGGAATAAAGCAAATGAGCTGTAGGACAGACTCTGTCACATTACAGTTTGTGCAGATTGGGATTGCTACTTCTTCTGAAGCTGATCACAGCCTATTAATAAAGAAATAAACACTTTAAAACTACTTACATTTTTAAATGGTATAAAATGTTCAAGATTAGCCCGTTTTCCATAATGTAAATCTGATTATGTGCTCCATATAAAAACAGATTATGCATGTTCTAAAGAATGTATTTTGCTGTGGAATCCTGATTCTTATTATCTTGTTTATGATTGAGCCAGGAGAGTACTGTAACACACCACTGCTGGTTATTACAAATATATATATAAAAACATATCTAGTATATATATAATAAATAATTATATTATAGTATATACATTATTATATATTATATTATATATATACAATACTGTATCTAATATATATTATAATATATTAATATACTATATAATATAAAATATAATATATACACTAAATCATATATATTTTATATACACACTATATATTTTTCACACTATATATTTTTAAACATTCATATATATGAATTATATTCATATATTTATGAATATTTAGTATATATATGAGCATTTAGTGTGTGTGTATATATATATTTTTTCTTTTTTACTAAATGAAAGCCTAAAGGGGATCTGTAGTGTCCATTTTGATGAAAGCTGAGTCAAATCTTGTTGCCTGCTGCAGTCTGGCTGTCCTTGCCTGCCCAAGGGACAGTGCTCATGTCCAGCAGGTGCAAAGTTGGGAATCCAAGCCCTGCAGTGTGAAGCCCCCGGGGTTTCCGTGGGGATCAGCAGATTCCAGAGGTGTGGAATCACCATCAGGGCAGGAGGGGAGGGCTGGGGAAGGGGAGCAGGGCTCCAGACTGGACTGCCCAGCTGCAGTGCGACTGCAGAGCAGGAGCAGCACTGCCAGGGTTACCCCAGAAACCTTGGCATGCAGCACACAAACCGCACAGACAGACAGACAGACAGGGATGCCACTGCTTGCTGGGCCTGGAGGGGCTCCATGCACATCACTGCTCCTCACTCCTGTGCTCCTGACCCCAGGGAATGTGTGCACCAGAAACCTGCAGGGTCCCAGAGCCCAGAGCTCTGTGCTTGCCCTCCCTGCTCCTCCAGAGCCATCCTTCCCCTCCTGAGCACGAGAGCCAGGCTGGCACCGCAGCCTCTCCTCACAGCCAGGGCAGTGCCACAGGGATGGGTCAGCTGCAGCCACCACGTGCTGGGGGTGTTTTTAGGAGTCAAATACCTGCTGTGAAATACCTGGGGGAAATGGGAGAAGTTCTCCCAGTCCTGGCTCTGCCTCCAACCTTTCCCTTGCTGTAAAGCAGAAATTCCTGCATTCCAGCACAGTGCTGGGACTTCCTAACTAGCACCTGTTTATAAAGGGAGGATTTACACCATTTTTACAGCACCTCGCACTATAGAGCCATTTGCAAAACCAGAGCTCTTCAAACACCAACCCCAAAGCCAGAAGTGGTTTTATGAGGTCTGAGATGGGAGCCAAACCCAGAGCCCCACTCCAGCATCAGCATCCCTGCCCAACATTTGTCACTGTGCTTTTGGCTGAGGGTGACTCTCAAATTATCACCAAAAGGTCACGGAGAAGTCACCAGCAAGGGCTGGAGCTGGATCAAACGCTCCCCATGACAATCAAAAGAACAAAGTCACACTTTGTGCCTGGCTGGGACAGCCAGCAGCAGTGAGTGCTGCAGGATAGAGAGGATGTGTGAGCCGAGGCACACGAGCTGTGTCAGAATGCTCTGAACTGTTCCCATACTCCAGAGGCTGAACGGGCTGTGGATTGATGCTTTTGGTTGCTATGGTAATTTGTATTGCCCAAGTTTTAATAACCTCATCAAGAACATGCACTCAGGAGCAATGTGGCACCTCCACGTAATGGAACAGCAATCCATTCATGGCTCTGGTACCCTTTGAAACACTGCACGAGGAAATTAAAAACAAATAGAAATAAATCGCCACCACGCCCAAACCAATAAATATTTAGGCTGTAAAGGTGAGCAGACAGTGGAAAGAAAATGATATTTTCAGAGAAATGATGGAAGCTTCTCAGACAATTATTCTCCTCCCAACAGCAAGAGCAAGGTTAGCCCCCATCAGTGGTAATTAGCTGAGAACGATGGGCTCCTGTGCTTACTGTGCATGAAAAGCCATTCTAAGCAACAGCTTTTCAAAATTCACATTTGCTAGCCCTGAAGTACAAAGTACACACGTTGCTAATATTTAATTAAGGCAGGTTAAAAATGATAGGCTAAACCCCAGAGAATATCAGGACTGCTGTACACAACAAACTCTTTTTGAGTTCATTTTCAATGCTGGCTCACCTGAGTGTGCTTTGGTCCTGTCTCTAAATCTCCTCAGTGTCCTCACACACTATCAAATTACTCGAATCATTTGTTTGGTAGCTTTACATGCTGCTTGTGCATCATTGCAGGAAGAGATAATTATGTTTCAGCTCTTTAGTTTGTTTTCCTGCTTGAAGTTTATTGCATTTTAATAGTTTTTCTAGCTCTCTCTAGTGCCTAAATAAGAGAAGGAGAAGGGACTTTAATAAATAATTTTTCTTTCTTGTCACTGTTATGGTTCAATATGTGAAAATGGCAACACCTTGGACTTCCTTAAGTTTTTAAACTGTATTAAAAGAGCTTGAGTTACACAAGGCCAAAGAGTAAACACGGAGTATTAACTTAACTGAAGCCTAACAAGAACCCAGTCAGTGTGAACCTGAATTAACTTCAATTTCTGACAGATGCACAAACAGTTGCAACCCACAGTTCCCCTGTGAATGAATGCCTAATGTTCCTCTGGGCAGTTTTATGTTCCTCTGGACCCACCCCCTGCCTCTCCTCCCAATGTGGATTCCTGACTTTTTCCAGCCACAGTCACAGCCCAGCTTTTATTTTAATGTATTGACATGGCTTTAGTCTTACTGGAAGGGAGACTAAAGCAAATATTTATTCACTGCCCTTCTTTACAGCTTCCACTTGAAATGAGTAAGTATAGAAGTGGTGCTGGTCCTTCTGGCTTTGTGATGCTACTGGACAGGAGAGAACAGCAGAGGAGGAAAGTGCCCCAAGGTGCTGGATTGGCATGGGAAGGACAACACTTCAGAGGGTTTGCAGAAATCCTGGTAAACACAGAGCTCCAAAGAGACTGGCAAAAAATCCTGGGGGAAATCAGCTCTCTTTTAGTGCCTTGATTGCTCACAGAGAGGCCAAAGCTAGAAATTCCACAGTAGGTAAAATCTCCTGCATCACCCCTTGGCCAAGGCAGCTCCTGCCCTGCTGCTCAAGGTGCTCCAGTGGCCAAATTGGCTCGTTCTCAGGACAAGGCAAAGCTCACAACCTGAAATCCTCACAAAGGGTTTGGGATCTGCCTCACCACTTAAGCCACCCTGCCCTCCTAAGCAAGGCAGGCCTGTGCCATGGCAGCAGCCCCCACGTGGATCCCTCCAGCTCGAGGAGCTGAAACCCTCCCTGGCTGCAGAGCACTTGCACTGTGAATATTTTAATAGCCTTGGATACCTCAGGCAGTAATCAGAGCTTCCCCAGGTGCATAATTCTAAATGAAGCTCATATTGAGCTTTTATTTTTAGAGAAATATAATGATCAGAATCCAGAGCAGCCCCATTACGGCTGTCACTTCGTTCGGAGGGACTTCAGAAATAAACAGACTTAAAATGTTTAAGGTTAATTAAAGGAAAACAGAAAGATTTCTAGTGGATAGAGAAGCTTTATATGAGTAAAAGGTGTGAAGAACAAGTGATCAAATTCCTTTGATGGCTTTGTGATGTGAGGGTGGGATGGCAGGAATGCACAGAAAAGGGAGAGAAGTTTTGTGCTGGGTGGAATTTGGCAGGAAAGTCCCATTTCTGTCAGCAGTGTCATCCCCTATGGAAGGGTAAGCAGGATTTGAGTATCATGGGAGGATGCAAAGGAGTTGCAGGTAATTCCATCAGCTCTTGTGCACTGGCAGAGCAGGAGCTGCTGAGCTTTGCTCCCTCAGTTCTGGACCACCAGGAACTGCTGAGACACCCCTGATGTTCCAAGGCACAAACCTTTCTTTTCCAGCCCTATGGCCATGACTACAAATGTTAAAATATCACTTCTGCTGAGCCACAGAATGACTTGTCCTTGTTTTCCATTTCCAGGCTGCACTAAGTACCATTAGCAATATTCCTATTCATTTCCTCTGCTCTCTTTTGGATTCTGGAGCTGTCCAGAGCAGATAACCTCTCGCTGATAGCAGAGGGTGCAGTTGCTGGGGAGACTGAGGCCCTGCAGGAATTCCAGGAGCTGCAATGTGGGATGTTACTGCATCAAAGCAACTCCCAGCTCCAACAGAACAATGCCAGCCCAAGTCCTCTGTAAAACACTGGGTTTCTCTTGGCTCCACCTCGTAATTACAGCTTGTGCCAGAGCCTAAGCAAGAAGACTTTTCAGAAATGTGTCTGGAAATAATGAGAACTTGGCTCTGCAATCTGCTGAGGGGGAGCAGCTCTGTGCTCAGCACCTGGGGCCAGCACCTCAGCACCTCCTCTGCCTCAGGGGGCCACAAAAGCACCTGAAAGCAGGAGCTGTCACAAAAGCAGCTCCTGTCTCCTCTGAAAATGCCACCTACCCAAAGAGAAGCTCTGCAGTGTGCAAACAGCACCCCAGCTGGCCAGAGGGCAGTCAGTAAGGCACCCATAGGTCAGTGACCCTGCAGTAAGATGTTCCTGCCACCTGTGTCCTCCTTTGGCCCCTCCAGGGGGTTCTGGGCACAGGGCACCACTCCAGCACTGACTGAGCAGAGATCTGACCCAAGGATGCCCACGGCTCCCTCTGGACTGTGTCCTGGAGCCATCCAGGGTTAATGAGCATCCCTGTCCATCCCTGCTGGCTCCTGAGTGCCACCAGCAGCATTTCCACAAACACCAGAGCCCCACACACCCAGAGCTCTTTGCCAGGCTCTGCTGCACTGAGATTGAAGCCCAGGCTGGGGCAAACACCTCCCAGTCCAGACTGGAAGGGAACCAGTGCCCAGTGTGCAGGGGCACAGCTGCCAGTCTCACATGGCACCTGTGGAATTGCCTTTTTTCCTTAGAAGAACAAAAATTTTCCCATTTCACCCAGTATTTATTATTTATACAGTGTTTTACAGTGATTTAATCCCAGTTCCCAGGTATGTCCCATTGTCCTGCTGGGTCAGGGGTGTCCTGGTGTTGGAAACCAGGGGCTGGGCAGAGATGGGCTCTGATTTCTGGTTCCAGCCTGGCCTTGGAGAAATTCCTTCTCCTTGGGGAGCACAAGCAACTAAACCCTGAGATTTCCCACAGGGACAGAGCAGGAGCTGCCTGTAACCCAGAGGTTCTCATGTTCATTTTACAGGAATGTTCCACTCATAACCAAGGCCAGACTCTCCTGAAGGCATTGCAGTTCTCTGAACAGCTCTGTCCAGTTATTTACCAAATTCTTTGGAAATCTTCCTTACAGACTTGAAAGGGAAATGTGGCTTTCAGAAAATCACATTTGGAATGAATTCTGTTTTCAAAGTGAAATGTCACTGATGTTTCCAACAGAGGCCATCACAGCAAGCACAGAAATGTATTCAATATTCCAGAAACTGCCAAGGCAGGGCTGATGATAACACAACCAAGTGTGCAGTTCAATTTGGCCCTGAAATTTTCATTTTTAAATTAAATTTGATAGCTGTAGGATAGGACTTTTCTGTGAACAAACTAAACTCAGGTGCTCCTTCAGCCTTTTTCTTCTCCTGGTTGCTCTCAGGACTTACTAGAGAAGCACAGATTTTGGTGAGCAAAGGGAATCTCTGGTACAAAGTGTCTCCTGTGGCACCTGGGAGCTGCTCTTATTCCCTTTATCCCCTCCACTGAGCCAATTAGCAGCAGGAGATTGCAGGGCTGATCAACCTGCCTAAAGTCAAAGCAATTTTAAACCAGAATGTAAAGGGCACTGCTGGTTTTCTCTCCAGCAATGAACATGCCATCAGTTATGGGAAATGAACAAGTTTTCTCTAAAGCTGGCCCAAAATAAGTTGAAGCAGTTTTGACAGGAAAAGAAAAAAAAAGCTTTCTACAAAAGCTCATCTTCTAAAAACTTTAATTTGAAATGCTCAACTTTCTTGAAGTTAATTTGGAAACAAAATATCTCAACAAGCAACAGAAGTTTGCTGTTGTGTTCTAGAAGCATCTTTCCAACAGCTCGGTATTTTAAGTCTGTGAAAATCTTCAAAATTTATCTGCCTGCCATAAATTTATCACTTTGTCCATTGGAATATTCACCAAACAAAAATATTCAAGAAGGCTGTTGAAAGGTGTCACAGGCTCATTAAATTGTTTTTTTTTTTGCAGAAGTGAAGCGTGTAAGTGTAATAATTAGATCAGTGCAGACTTTAAATACACACACACATCGTGCTGCACTGAAATGAATCCTTGCACTGACACCTGCCCTGCTGCAATGCTGCACAACCAAAATTGTGAAAGAATGGTGATCAAAATGGGCTCCAGTTGTTGTGCTCAGCCTCAGGGTGAGATGGGGTCAGAGAAACAAGGAGCTTAATGGATCCTATTGCAGGAAACAAAGGCTGCACGCCCAGGATCAGCTGCTCTGAGAGCAGTGGGAAGAGTCATTAAAAGCTAATTAGGGAGAGGTGCAGCCACAAACACAGAGCATTCCAGGAAAGAAAGAAAGTTTTCCCAGCAAGAGCAGCTTGGTTTGATTTTCCTCCTGGAAGTTTCTCCAGGAGCTGGGAGTGTTCAAGTGACATTTGCACAAGTGACATTTGCACAAGTGACATTTGCACAAGTGACATTTGCACCAGGGACATCCCCAGCTCCTCCCTGGGCTGAGGGAGTGAGGTTTGAGCACAGGCAAATGGTTTTAAAATGGTTTTTAAAATCCCACTGTGGGATTCTCTGCAGCACCTCACAGTAACTACCCAAAACATTTCTCACACTCTAAGTGCCTGCCACGAGCCCTGGGAGACAAATGATGAATGTTCACTGCCTTTGGACAATAAATATAAATAAGAGTCCAAACAGACACAGCAGCTCTGTGTGGGAGTCTGAGGAAAGTTAAGGAATCAGGAGCTGATCTACATGCTCAGTGGGGAAAAGGAAATGTGCATATGTGTCTACCAGAAAAATGACCCTTGATCTTCAATAATTTTTAATTTTGGGTAAGATTTATTCTCCTCATGATTTGTTCCTGTGGGCTTTCAGGCCAGGGTTTGTTCCCTGTGCTCAGTGTTTGGGAGAGCCAAGTTTGGACTCCTTGAACAGCCAGGGAAGGAAGGCAGCATTTCTGCAAGAGGTAATATCCTCATGATGAGCAGGTATTAAGAGTAGATAAGTGGGTTTTTAGTCAGATAGTGCCTAAAATGAACAATATATCAGCAGAGCCAGTGCCTGTGGTGAGGCCAGCAGAGCTCTTTGTTTAGGAAGTGCTCATCATTTAATATTTCCTTTGGGAAAAACTCAGAGAGCAGCAATGAACTCTGGAGAGAGAACCAGAGTGCAGGCACAGATGCTGCTGTGTTCATGCTGTGACAGCCCTGCTGGTGGGGCAGGGGGATTTCTGACCCAAACCACCCCAGGCATTGCTCTCCCACCAGCCTGATGGGAAAGGATTGGGCACAAGGAGCAGATGCTGGCACTGCTCATGCTCAATCACAGCAGATCCTTCAGGGAGTCCACCAAAGGATTCAATTCAAGAGTAACGCCCTGAACTTACCAAAATCAAAATAAAAACTTCAGCATCTTCAGTGAGTTCAGGTTTGGTCTCGTTCTCTTGCTGTCCTTCCCACCCTTTGACATCTTTTCCTACCCTGAATATTTTCTCTCTTCTGTAGAGTGAGAAAACCTTGATCTGGCAGGATCTGAACTCTTCTATTTTCAACCTGAACTTAAATCTGGTATCAGATTGATATCGGGTATAAAACAGACACAGAAAATGCAAATGCTGCCCATTTTGACTCGAGATTTGATCAGATCTCCTTCAGCTGCTGTTGTCACTGTCAAATCAAGGAGACCAGAGATGCTCCTGCTCCTTTGAAAGTGTTTAATAGCAGGAGCAGCTCCATGGAGATGCCACCCAGCTCCTCAGGGCTGAGGGGCTCTGTGAAGGAGGTGAAAGAATCAGAGTCTGAATCAGTGTGAGGAGAGAGAGACTAAAGTGACCTCCCTAAAATAAAACAGCGTTTGACCACACTGAGGTCTGCTTTGGGAGTGCAAAGTCTTCACACATTTTGGTTTATTATGTAGCCAGAAAATAAGAATTCTGTGTGTCTTTCTTCAAATAAACAGGCTCACATGCCCAGACACTTGCAAATATAAAGATAACCAGCAGACAGATATTGTGGATGAAATGTTCTCAGAAACAAAAAGAAATCAGTAATAGGATTCCAGAAAAGAACCAAAACCCCTTTGTGAATGGTATCACAATAAAATTCCTGTGCTCTCCGTGGCTGGGATGCTGGTGTCTCCATCAATAATGTAAATAACCGGATTTTTAATGCCTTCAGAAATGCTCACAGCCAAACAGAAATGTGTTTTTAATAACTGGTATTGAAGAAAACTTGGCCCAATCTGTATGCAAATTGTGAGATCTGATTCTCTCTGCTTGTTAAAGAAACCTGCTGTGGAAAATTTATGTGTGTTTTTTACTTCAAAAGCTTCCAAAGTATTTCACCCACCAAAATGATACCAGGCTTTTGAAATATGGTTACCTTGAAAACAGAAACTGACAGTGGAAACAGAAGCAATACTACAAAACTGTGATCAAATGAAAAATGTGCTGCTTCACAAACATTCCACACAGGCCACAGAAGTCTTCCCATACAAAATACTGTCCAAAATCCTTTATCAGCTAAAGCAGGTGTCTACTGACACAGAAAGAACCCAAAACAAACCCTGATTTTAAACTTATGGATAGTGAGAAAGGAAGGAATGAAAAGGAGTTGGGACCTCGAACAAGAAACTTGTGAACTCTCTGCTCCTGCTTTGGACACTGACTTTTTCCATGGCCATAACCCATCACAGCCCCTCACCCTCCCCTTAGGGATCACATTTATTTACTCAGGCCCTGATGGAGTGGAAGTCATGTTTTACTCAGCTAATTTTACTGACTCAGGAAGCAGAGTGAGCAATCTGGTAAGAAAGATCTGACTCTGAACCAAAACTCACAGTGGAAACCCTGAAATGGATTCCCTGTCTGCTGAGCCTTGTGCCAAAGTGACTTTCTGGAGATGAAAATCTCGGTGTAAACTCTAAATTGGGCTATTTTATGTGGCTGCATTTACCAAAAAATCCTGTTTGCAGAGAACTCCAGAGACAAGAGCTGCAATTCCAAAGCAGTGCCCCCCAGGTGTGGTCCCAGCACAGAGGCTGCACCAGCACCTGCAGAGGCTGGAGCACAACATTCCCTGGCAATTAATGGCACAGGTAAGGCACCTTCCATGGGAAGCAGATTAAGCCATAAATCCAAGCATCATCAATCTAAAATGATGCACTTCAAATTGCTTCTTCTCTCCTTTCTGCATTGCACTGTGCTGGGTCATTAGTTTTTATTAAAATATGACAGTGCTGTGGAGTCTGCTCCTAACTGGCTTTTAGCAGGGAAAGAAAGAGAGACAAAAGACCATAAACTTATCCTGCAGAATGTGGTCTGGCCATAAATACAGTTCTGTGTCCTGATGGTTTGGCTTGCCTTTCTGCTCTATGCAGCTGGGAATCACATCCAAACAACCTCAGGAAAATTTGAATTTTTTACCTGACGCAGCAAGAAGTCAACAGAGAAGGGAAGTGTAGGAAATCCCCTGATCTGAGAGAGAGAAGAGCTGAGAAAGAGGGTATTTTTTGATACTGCACTGGATTTTATGAAGATCCAGAAGGAAAGGTTCAGTTTCACCAGAAAGTCTCATTCAATAAAGGACTTACGCCACCAACAAATAGTTCTTTCATTTTGTTGGTGCTCAGACCCTTAACAGGTGGGTAACTAACTCATTATTTCATGCAGGCTTTTTCCCTACCTTTGTTTCTGAAGGCAGAAAAAATTCCTTTATTGCTACATGTTTGGTGGTAATACAGCAGCTGCTGTTTATGGTAATTCCTGCTCACTTGCAAATAGACCTGTGTTTATTTTGTGCCACGCCAGCTGTCAGCAAAGACATTTGAAGAATAATTTCCATGCTCAAAGGAAAGGTTCTGCTCCCCCTTCCTGCTGCTCATTTCTGTCCTCTGCATTTCAGATGCAGGGCAGGTTGGACTGGAGAAGGGGCTGATGGTGAGGGATGAGAGGAGCTGGACCTGCAATGCTGCTCCCACAGGAATCCCTCTCTCACCCTGGGGATTTGCACAGCCCACTCTGAGCTGCCCTGTTGGGAAGGATGAAAATTTGACAAGAAAGTCTCACAGATATGTGTGCTTAGCAGAAAGATTTTTGAATGTGGAGTCTGATGAAGGAATAGAGATGGAAGCAAGTTTTGATACAGAAGGAAAGAATTACTGAGCCAACCTTACTGGATAACCAAGGAGGCAAAGGGTGTGTTATTTAG
Organism: Loriotus luctuosus; assembly: GCA_035582745.1. Classification (NCBI taxonomy): domain Eukaryota; kingdom Metazoa; phylum Chordata; class Aves; order Passeriformes; family Thraupidae; genus Loriotus; species Loriotus luctuosus. The sequence goes on from JAWWEY010000045.1 coordinate 12,604,277, forward strand.
AGGGGGTTTTATGGCTTAGAGCAAAGGATAAACCCACCCCAAACAAGAAGATGTTTTTACCAAGCAGAAAGATAGCACAGGCA